>JABFAK010000199.1:0-101272 GCA_013266265.1 Fusarium sp. NRRL 66182
CTTCTCCATCATATTTACAGACCGCGTGGTAGCCAGAGTCTCACAAGTGATGCGCCGCAGACAAGCCCTCCCGAAGCGTCAATGAGTTGCTAGCAAACTTACGTCGTACCTCGATAAGCCCCTCCGCCGCCGGCTCCCAGTCAGCCCTGCCTGCAACTGCTCCAAGCGTACCCCCGGCTATTAGAGAGATTCTTCAGATCCCAGACACGCCGGCCCCCGCCCCCCGCCGTCTTGTTCGTCAGAGATTCGATGGGACTGGCAGAAGGCTCCCTGCTGGCCCTCCTCCGCCGAGAAGCTGGGTCGCTCGTAATCCTGCGGATGCTGATCGTGAGGCCTCCTCCTTGAGCCACTCGCGGTTGAATCCAAGAGGATTAGAAGATACCTGCCTGCCGGGAACTTACCTCCCAGCGCGGGGAAGTCTGATAGACATCGTGCTGCAGAAGCTCGCATATGAGTGGGCTTTCCAAAGAGTGTACAATCAGTACCATCTATACTTTGTACCCAACCACTTGAAGCCCGCCTTGATCCGGTATATTGGAATTGCCAGCCAAGAAGGGCTCTCTTTGAATGATCTCAAGGTCCTTCTGCTGCCACCGCCAGATACCTTTGAAGACGATGAGTTGGATAGCTTGACGACTTCGAACATTGAGGTCAACTATCTCGATCTCTCAGGCTCAGCCTGTCGGTCAATTAGATTGAAAGATATCGGTGACTTGCTGTTCCCTGTCGGAGATGAGCAAACTACAGTAGAATTACAGGAATCCTGGGATGTGACCGATTACATTTCAAGCCCTCCTCGGACTTTGCTGCCCAACCTCACCCACCTCTCACTTGCATTGCATCCCCGGCACGCCTCATCTGCGTCCTGGAAGCAACTGATTTCCTTATCTTCAAAGCTCACTACACTCACGCATCTGAGTCTGGCATACTGGCCCGAGCCATGCTTGACACCACGGGCCCGCCTGACCACCGTTTCCTCTCCACAAGGGCATCGTATCCCTTATGGCGGGACGAACCTCTATTCACATTCGCTTGATCATGATTGGAGTGAGGCTTTGCTCGTATTGCGCATGCTGAGTAAGAACATGTATGCGCTTGAGTTTCTCGACCTCACCGGTTGCTGTCCCTGGTTCCAGGCGCTGATGGCTGAAAGTGGGCATGACTTTGTCAACTGGGCAGACCACTGGGGCAAGGTAACTGAGCTTCGGCTCTATACAGGATGGACTCCTGGGCCCGAGGCACTGCCATCTGAAACAGTGAAATATGCCGAGACTATCGAAACGGTGAAGAATGTCGAAAGGCACATTCGCACAATGAGAGCTGGCAAGGGAAGATTTATTGTTGTAGAGCGCGATAGACCTGACAATATATAGACAGCGAGCTTGCATATAATGATATGTACTACTGATTTGGCAACTTGAACCATTTTTTGGACAACCTAGGCACCAGAGCAAAGTCTGGCTGCCCAAAGAGCTTTAAACCTGCTCTCCGAGGCGAGAAGATTCTTTGGTTCGCCCATCTCAACGACGCAGCCCATCTCCATCACGACCACGCAGTCGAAGTCGATAATGGCATCCAGACGGTGGGTGATGAATACGACAGTATGGTCCTTGAACTCGCTCTCGATAACGGCTTTGATTGTCTCTTCTGTCTTTGGGTCCATACTATTACTTGATCAGTTTCTATAATTCCTAGTGCTTTCTCAACGGCCTTACCTGCTCGTTGCTTCGTCGAGTAGAACAACTCTCCCGTCATGCTTTCTCAGCACTGCTCTAGCTAGAAACAACAGCTGCTTTTGCCCATGGCTCAATGTATCTTCATAAAACGACATATCCAAGCCACCATGTTGCTCTATTACATCGTATAGCCCAACAAGATGAAGCGCCGCTTTGATGTCGGATTCGGAGGCGGCACCTAGAGGGTCCACGTTGTGTCGAACGGCACCGGGGAGGACGAACTGGTCCTGCGTGAGGATGATGAGACGACTACGGATAGTTTCTCGTGGGAGGGAAGCTAAAGAGATGCCGTCGATGGTGATGCTGCCTGAAGAAGGGTCTAGGAGTCGAAGAAGGGCCAGTAATAGGGAGGATTTGCCACTGAGAGCGGTAGTATGTTAGCCAGAGAATGGCTATGGCAGAAGGGTTAGACTGACCTTGCTGTGCGACCACAAATGCCGACTTTCTCTCCCGCTTCGATATCCATGCTCACAGCATCAAGAGCCTTGACAGGGTCTCCATCTCTATCCCCATAAGATGCGGACAAGTTGCAGATCTGGATAGCGCCTTTATCGGGCCACTGCGATGGCGGTTCCTGCGTCTCACCCGGCAGACTCTCTCCGCCAGTCTCTTCTGCAAAGTGCTTGATACGAGCTACGGCTTCGATAGACGTCTCGATCGACGTCCAGAACTGGATAAGCATATTGACCGTCTCACTCAGGGAAATGAGCTGCACAAGCGACACACCCGACAACCCTACATCTACTTGATCACGCAAGCGAACAGCAAGACCAACAAGTAGCAAAGCTAGAGCAGCTGTGGTTAGATCCAGCACCAGCACCAGCCAGCGTTGCACGATCATGAGCAGATAGAATGGCCGCTGCGAGCGATCGACAAGAACATGGTTGGCTTGGATGACGGCACTTTTCCATCCAAAAGCCCGTATGGTTGCAAGGCCAGAGAGTGTTTCGAGGAATTGTGTATACAAAGGTGCCTTCTCCTCGAGATCGAGAAGGCGAAGCTGGCGAGAAGTGCGTAGATAGCCGCGCTGTAGGTGGAAGTAGACGGCTCCCAAGAGAGGAAATGCTGCCGCTATGTAAGGCGTCGAAGCAGCGAGAAGACCAGCTTTACCGATGGCGCCGAAGAAGCCTGCAAGTTTTGTTAGTTATAGGTCAAAAGCTAGTGAGTGAGGAATGGTAGCATACTGGCGAGAGTAACGACAAGACCGAGAGGGAGATGGTTGTCGACCATACCGATATCCTGAGAGAACCTTTTGCGTGTTAGTATCCAACTATACAGTCTTCAAATATCCCATCTTACCGTGTTGTGATGGCTCCAAGATCTGCTGTAGTAAAGAGTGACAATGGTGCCCTAGCCAGTCAATCAACGATGACCTTGCCTACCATTACCAAGTTGCAAACTTACCTGATCACAGTCGACAACAGCCTCTCGTGAAGAGCAATTCCGGATTTTGCTGCTATCAAGACGATAACAAACCTGCTCAACAGTCAGCATCAGCCACTGACCGCTATTACCCTTGACTATTACCATATAAGGATGGCGAACCAAAGAACGCCTGTGAGCTGTAAAGCAGTATAGATACCAAGGTAGTAGCCTGGTGTTGCACTATCTTTTGCGTTGTCTTCAGCCCAGAACTTGAGCCAGATAGCTAGTAATGTGCCAAGTCAGCATTCATTATCAACTTGTAAGATGAGAAAAAGGGCACAACAGACTTGGGAAGCTCTCAAGAAAAGCCCAGACAATCTCTAGTACTAGAAGCGTAATCATGAGCAGAAATCCAGTGCTGCTGAAATAGTATCGATAGACAGTCGGGTCTCCGCGCTGGCGGCGTGCGTCTAGTTCCTCTTCTTGTTTGGGCACGCCCTGGGTTGGTGATACTGCCGGCCCGGTGATTTTATCCTCTCCAGTAGATACAGGTGGGTTTTCAAGCTCATAAATCTTGTGTTCGTCCTCCAAGAGGGATTTCACATATCCCCCGGCATTCTTGAGATGGTGGAATGTACCCTGTTCGGAGATTCGTCCTTGTTCACCCAGACAAAGAATCAGATCAGCAGAAGAGAGGAAATCCGCTACCCCATGTTAGAAAAGAAGTTGAAAAGTCATATAGAAAGCTTTACTAGACTGGGTAGCGAGAACAACTGTCGTGTTCCACTGTTTCAGCAAACCTCGCTTACTGAAGATGTTCTCGAAAACAGTTTGAGCAGTTTGGCCATCCAGGCTACTGAGGACGTCGTCGAAGAGAGCAATTTGCGGCTTTGAGTAGACAGCCCTAGCCAAAGCCTGAGAGGTCAGCATATAACCCACCCAGGTCTCGCAGATACTTACAACCCGCTGCTTCTGTCCTCCGCTCAGAGCAAGACCTTTACTACCAATGGTCGTGTTGTCACCCTTTGAAAGTTGAGCGAAATCCTTCTCTAGGTCACAAGCCTTGACAACAGTCTTGTAGAGAACAGAGTCAAAGCGGGAGAATCCAATAATGTTCTGGCTGATCGTTTGGTTCTAACTGGTGAGCGAGTGGACAGTGGTAGGGATGTTATTAGGTAGACGTACCAAAAGCCAGGGTGTCTGCTCACACCAGGAGACACTGCTACCGCGTAGATTGATTGTTCCAGTTGTATGTGGAACTTCTCCGAGAAGTGCCTTCAGTAGAGTGGTTTTGCCGGAAGCCACTGGGCCTAGAAGCAGGACAAGCTGGCTACGGGCAATAGTGAAGGAGATATCCTGGAGAAGAGGACGTTCTTCCGTCCAAGAAACGTTGACGCTGGACACCTCGACTGCACAGCTGTTGGTGACAGAATCTGCTGAGTATGGAACAGGGGAGCCCTTGAGTACCTGCATCTCAATAGAGTCTGTCACTCTCTGCTGGGATACACTGGTGTTTGATTCTACCTGTATCTGACGAGGGTCTTGACGCGACTCCTGAGCCAAAGATGCCTGGATTCTCTCAAGTGCACCCAGGGCGGCACTCATATCAAGAATTACCTCAAACATGAAGAAGAGCGGCTGTGCCATAAGGACAATGAGCGACAGTGCAGAGAAGAGTCTGGTTGCGTCGAGCGTCTGAGAAAATTCGGAAGAAACACCTTGAAACAATCTAAAGAGGACAAGGGAAGACAAACAAACCTCTCTGGTTATGCCAATACCTCCAAACCCCGTCAATCAGCCCTTGCGCACCCATATCCTCGTCCAGCTCAAACAAATCCATCGGCCGCAGTAGCTTGCGGAATCCTGCCAGCAGCAACGGCACCACCCACGCAAAGAGGGCCCGGGCATAGAGTCCGGCCGTGACCTCGGGCGGGTGGGGCCCGGAGCCGGCGACGAGATACGGAGCTTTGCTCCACCCTTCCAGAACGACGAGTGTCGCCTTTAGGGCAAAAGCAGCTGCAGATGCAGCGGGGAGGGCCTCGTTCAAGGGAATGGGCCAGAGGGTGCGAAGCAGCGCAGCATCCAAGAGCAAAGACACGGCGAGAAAGACATTCAAGAGCGACGAAGGAGAAAAGTTGAGTGAGACGTTGAGGTGTTGTCTACTATGAGAGCTGTTTGGTGTACCATGCTATTTAGCATATCCGTGAGATGATGCTAGATCAAAGAGCAATTCTATATTCTACCAATTGATGGTCCGACTATGATCCAGATCAGTTTCTAGATGTTATACGGCCATGATGGGTAAATAAATGCTTTGAAGAAGAGATATTCGCTCTTGTTACGTGAGTATTGTCTTTCTCTTGTTTCTTTTTTTCCCCGTCTCTTATGGGGTTGGACACCTTGGATGAGCCTAGTCTCAAAATAGGTACTCCATGTATATCTCTTGGTAGAGAGAATGAACTGGATCCCAAAGCAGGTGAATAATGAATGACTCAGGTATGCACAAAAAATCGTCATCTATTCGCTCAAAAGCATTTGTTTGATAGCATTTGTCTTGCTACGTGGACAAGGTCCATCGTAATTAGGATGTTGCAATTCAAGTCATTCGGCGTGAGTCACTCGCTCTTTGTATCTCTGCATAGTAGAGAGGCCAGAGAACCAATGTTACTAGTCAAGATAGAGCCAAGTAAAGTTGGCCTAAAAGAGTTGTATATTTATACACTGTGTATAACTAGCAGGACGATTAAAGTATTTAAACCCAACTACAGTACATGACATCCAAGATTGTCAAGCCTCGTTTTTCAGGGCAGCATCAAGCGATTCCACTCATCAATTCTATACGTATATATACTTACAACTGACCCATCCATAGCTGTTCAACATGACGTCGGCAGCATCTGAATCGGTAGCAACCATCCTCTGCAACGCCAAGCAGACGCGTTTTCAAATCACCAACCATCGCGAGGTTTGTCATCAGCTCCGTCCCTCGTTCCGTTGCTAAACTCATCAGCTCGACATTGATGGCGTGAGCATCACTGTTGCTTCGAGCGAAAAACCTGCCGCCAGAGGAAAAGCCAAGGCAAAAGGTCAAGGCATCGAGATCCTCGCTGGCGCCAAGCTTCGACTCAAGGAAGGCCAGCGCTATGCTCTCGTAGGTCGCAACGGGACTGGAAAGTCTAGTACGAATTGCTTGTATCAGGCTAATGCCAAACAAATATGCTGATCAAGATGTGTATAGCCCTCCTCAAAGCCATCGCCGAAAAGCTCATCCCTGGCATTCCAGAGGAGACGCGAATTGCCATTCTGCAGCAAACCAAGCTCACAGATGAAACCCCGGACGGCAAGTCTAACAGTGAGAGTGGTGACGAAGCATCTGTTCTGGAACAAGTAATCGAAAAGGCCACGGCAAAGCATGCTATCGAACAGGACATCAAAGGTACAAAATTCACGTCTCATCCCCCAGCTCGCAACCACTCCTGACATCAGATATCTATCTAGACCTCTCGGAAGGAATAAATGCCTCTGATCCTTTCAGCCCAGTCCGTGCCTTTAGACGGCTCAGACACCAGAAGCATCAAGAGCGGCTTTTCCGTCTAGACAAAGACGCACGACTTCGCAGCGGCGCTCGTGGTATGCAAGCCCGGAAGGCTCTTACTGCCTACGAAAAGGTAGTGGCAGAGTCAGATGACTTGTATCGTACCTGTTTGTCCTCTGCATTTCTCATCTGACCTTTGGCAGGTTGGGACAGTCAAATAAAGACATCTCGCCCGAAGCACTTCAAGCTGAAACGCAAGAAGCAGTCGATATGCTTGCTGATCTTCAACTTCAGGTTGACCCAGCTCGCGTAGCAGAAACAGAATCCAGAGCCAAAAGGATCCTGAATGGTCTAGGCTTCTCTGACGCTCTCATCCAAGAGCCCATCTCAAGCTTGTCCGGCGGCTGGCACATGCGTGCTTCTCTCGCCACGGCTCTAGTGCAGGAGACGGATATCCTGATCCTGGACGAGCCGACCAACTTCCTTGACCTCCTTGGAATCATTTGGCTGCAACGCCATCTTCAGAGCCTAGAAGAAACCGAGAACCCGCCAACCCTCATTCTCGTATCCCACGATCGCGACTTCATTTCTCTCTGCACCCATCTCCTCATCCTCAAAGACAAGCAGCTCACCTACTTTCACGGCCATCTCCCCACTTACGAGTCTTCGCAGAGCGAGCGTAAGCAATGGCTCACCGCGATGAAGGAAGCCCAAGACAAGCAAAAGGCCCACATTGAAAAGTCCATCGCCGCCAACATCAAGGCCGGAAAGGCCAACGACGACACCAACAAGCTCCGCCAGGCCAAATCCCGCCAGAAGAAGCTCGACAACCGCTGGGGGCTGCAGGTCAGTGCCAAGGGCGGTCGATTCAAGCTCAACAGAGATCTCGTTGGCTATCACTTGACAGCGCGTGATGAAATTGACATGCCGCCCGAGGACCGTCCTGTTGTGGTGACTCTTCCCGAGCCGCCGGATCTGCGCTTTCCGGGTGCTCTCCTATCCCTTGAAAACGTTGCCTTTAGATATTCGTCCAAGACGCCTCTTGTTGTCCAGGATGTCACTCTGTCGGTCGGTATGGGCGATCGCATCGGTGTGCTCGGCCTCAACGGCGCCGGAAAGTCTACGCTTATCAAACTCCTCGTGGAGGAAAGGCGCCCAACCTCGGGTACCCTCACGACACACCCACGATTGAAGCTGGGATACTACTCGCAGCACGCTGTTGAGGCACTGCAAGCACTTGGCCGCGCAGAACCTACGCTCACGGCCCTCGCCCTACTGACCCGAGAGGTAGACGGCCAACGCACCGAGGGCGACCTCCGAGGTCTTCTGGGCGAGCTGGGTCTTCCGGGTCGCATTGCTTCCGACATACCCCTATGCAAGCTTTCGGGAGGACAAGTAGTGCGCTGCGAGCTCGTCCGTCTGCTCTGGCGTCGGCCGCACTGTCTTGTTCTTGACGAAGTCACCACACACCTCGATTACGAGACCGTCACGGCACTGCGAGAAGCCCTGAGGGATTGGGAGGGCGCTGTGATTCTGGTGAGCCACGATCGATGGTTCATGCGCGGTGTGGTCGAGGGTGCGATGGAGGACGACGACGAGACAGATCAAGATGACGACGATGGAGATGCAGTGAGGAGGCGAATCGTGTATAGGTTGAAAGGGGGTAAAATGAATACACTCGAGAGGGGTGTGGATGAGTTTGAGCAGCTCATGGAGAGACGAGTAAAGAAGCTACTTCAAGATTAAGCAGTACTGTTGCTAGTTTCCAGAAACAGAGTATTCCTAGCGTTCCAAAAACACCAAGCCTAGTTCTTCTTCTGATTTCCAGCCTGGCTCTGTTGTCTCAGCGTGTCTCTCTGAGAGACATCTGCTGGATCCAGTTCGGCATCAGAGCCTACCGCGTATTTGGATGCGCAGAGCAACCTTTCCGCCCACGATCGGTTGTTCTTCTTCCAGAGATGAAAGCTGGCCCATCCAGCCTGTAACTGCAGAGAATAGTCTGCACTCTTTGTCCTGCTCGCAAGCTTTGGGTCACTTGGATCATATCTTGTCAAATCGCTGGGGTCCAGGCCCTGATCAAAAGGGACACCTCGAGGTACATTTCGAAAGTACACCATGACAGCATCCCAGTTTCCGTCTGTCGGCTGCGTCTTCCCACCTCTAGTCTTGAGAGGAGGTGCGTTAGCCACGAGCGTCTTTGATGTGCCGATGTAGACCGGATCCCTTGTGGCTGTTGAATGGCATGAGGCACAAGCTGATATAAAGTTATCGGCCGGACCGTTCATGCGCCCATTCCAGCCCCAGGATGGACGAGACCCTGCAACAGATGCTCTCCATTTCTCGGCCTTGGGGTTGATCCAAGATTCTCTTGGCTTCAAGTCAGGGTCGCTGTTGTGAAGTGCTTGTGTGAGCCAGGAGTCATTGCCCCATTGAAGGCCGACGAGACTGAGTCTGTTCCAGGCCTAAAACACATCGAAGAGTGTCAAATCCAGACAGAATTATACATGTACAGACATGATCCAACTCACCTCTTCGTCATCTACCTCGCAGTCATACATGTAACTGCCGAATACCCAACCGATTGGCGAGCGTTCATCTACAACGGCGAAATCAACTTGAATGAGTCGCACTTTGGAGGGACGAGTACCACGGTTCTTCCCATTCTTGGGTGCTGGACCTGTTGGGGGATCTCTGCATATCACCTAAACAGGGTATCAAAATCAATGTATAAAGGCCCAAGTTTGCACAGCTTGACGTACTGCGTCCATGGATGGTGAACCCTTCATATTCGGCAGTTGTTCATCCGTCGCGTTATTGAGCAGTATCTTGTTTCTTAGTAGATAAAGGGTATAACCATCATCACATACATACTTTGAAGACACAGGTGCCCAAAGGGAAGTGCTTGTTGGCTGTAAAGTCTGGGGCAGCTGGGTTCTTCCACATATCACCGAATACCGTTGCTCCTGTCATCACTTTAGATACTTGCTCCCAATCTTGACAGCATCAAAGGACTCGCCAGTCGCGTTGTAGAACCCGCAGGCCCAGTTCTGCAGCCACGTATCCTGGGATCGCGCCAATTCGTACTTGGGCGTCACCCTCTCAAAGGTCAATCCGCTCAGAGGCTCTCGTTCGTTGTGAGTTGCGTTTGGAGCTCGGTAGTGCATCCATGGAGCATGGTACCAGTTCCGCACCCTGTTCTCTTGTGGTCGAAACGTTGCCGGTATCATCCCCTCGAAGCAATACCTTTTGATAGCTTCGGCGTATTCTTCGGGGTTCTTCTCATAGTCTATCGTGAGCCACGGTGCATTCTGGCCTTGAAAGTCGTCACCAAGACCTGTGAGTGCAAGTGTAGGAATGTGGGATCCCGAAGTGGTCTTCTGGGACTTGAGCATGCTCGACGTCGGGTAGTCGTTGCGAATCTGCCATGCTCTGCAGCCTGGAGGAACGGGGTGAGAGGACGAGGTATGGAATTGCTCATTTGCCTTGCTTTCATAGGCATATCCATGTCTCTCTGTGTAAAGAGCATATCCCCCAAGACCAACAGCAGTGACGCCTACTGCCCGGCCCCTGTGGGTAGAAGCTAAGCCTTTAGCCGAGATACGCTTCATCATAGTTTTGATCAGATCTCTGGTGAACCTGTGTTAGAATAGTTTCCCAACGCATGCAGTTGAAGAGAAGGATGTGGCTTTTATAGTGAAGAGCGCGTTCCAGAACCCATTGTTAAGAACGTATCAGATTAAACGCCCATGACTCAACAGAAGCAAGCGTCAGTCCAGGCTATTTCATCTGTTTTCCGCCGCGACAATCAGAGTGCGTTTTCATTGTAAGGAGTCCGGCTGACATGATGTTTGTTAAAGTGCAGTTTTGTTGGTTAAAATCCGTTTCAGGAAAGAATTTGCGACGAGTCAACAAATCCGTTGTTCTTGGCCATCTAGTCGTTTGAATAAGAGACGCCGTTATCATAAATCTCTCTGGCGGTGTGCTTCTTGTCTTTATATGAGACTACTACCTCAAATCTACCCCGTCCACATCCTAAGCGCCTATGCTCATAAACATATGCTTTCCAATATCCATATCTGTAGTCAGTGATAAATCCCCAATATGTAAGTAAAGCGCAAGATCAGAGCCCTTTCAAAACACGAGGGCTTGCCAAGATCTTGAAAAGGCTACGGCCTAGCATCTTGATGCTTACCTCCCCGTCTTTGGGGATTTCAACGATTGTTCCATCAATGCACACCTTTCTCCATCTTTCTTCTTCCTCCAGCACCGAAATTCTGACTTCATCGACTTCATCGTAAGCGACTCGCTCACCATCTTGCCAGCCCATGCCAACATGACTACCTTCCTCGTAGGCCTTCATCATGACACTCATTGTTCGTTCACCACCGATAGGTCCGAAGTGGACAAGTCGGAGCTGTGACTGTAGTGGTAGCGTAGCGGGCGAGATTGTGAACTTGCGCTCAAGATTCGAGACAAGAGCTGTTAGAACATAGGCGTGCGTTTCGCGAGGTACGTCCTCAAAGGTGCTGGAGCCACGTCTACGGATAGAGACCTTTGCCGCGTATGCGTGAGATTCTTTCAAAAGCTCCCCAGCAACCATCCCAAACCGTTTGTCGCCATGTACACGATATTCGGGAGTGTCGCTCTCATATACGATGCTCGCGTGAAAGCCATAGCTAGCCACGATAGCTCCTTGCAGGTGCGTGACCGTGGTTTCTTGCTTCTGAAGCTGGGTTGACGCATCGTACGAGGGTACCCCTTTGGACTTGTCGGCGAATGTGACTATGTGAGATCCAGCTGAAAATGACGCTCTGAATACGGGAAGATCGGCCCCGACCCCCTGGAACAATGCTCGAAGTCCAAGAACGAGTGGCGTTGGGCCCGGTTCAGAGTATAGAGGTTTATGGGTAGAATGGAAGAGGGCATTTCCTGTCCCAAGAGGAAGCAGCGCAATTGTAGGTGGATTTACAGGCAACTCGTTTCCATCGGAACCGTTGAGGAGGTCTACAATGCCGCCATCTCCGCTGAGAAGTATGATTGTTCTTGCCGTTGAATGGTCATCCAAAGTCCATAGGTGTCGTGCAAAATCTCGAACAGTTTCCGAACTCTCGGTAAGGACAAGGTGATATTGTTTGCTAGAATCGTCACCTGCAAGCGATTCCAACAAGTGGCGCAATACATGTTGCCAGACTTTCGGCGCCAGCCCTATTCCCGAATTTGTAGAGACGATAATATCGACCTGGTTCGCAAAGCCATGTTCGTTGGTCGCGTTATGCTGTAGATGAGGCGGCAAGCCGGCCACTACAAAGGTGCGCAGTCCTGAGGGTATCTCCTCGGCTTTCAATACCGAGAGGCGAAATGGGATCTCCTTGGTTTCCGGGTCTTCCTTGAGCAGAAAGAGGAGATAGTGCAAAGGGACACCTGTACCAGATTTGCTTGCCTCGTGAATCAATACAAGCTCATAGCAACAGGTACTTTCGGAGGCTCCAGCACGAGTCCATGTCAGAGTCTCTCCAGCGACTGAGATATTTTCAACATCCAATATCTCAACTGCCATTTTATCGGGGTGGAAAAGGTCAAGGTTGAAGAGGAGAAAAGGTAGAAATGGGCGTGGTATCTTTCTTTATTGTAGGTTAAATGGCGCTATTTAGCCAATCACAAGTATGTGTGATAAGTCACACAGGACGACGACAAAGAATAGCGAGTCGGCTCAAGTGAGACGCTAAGCGGCGATATGATGATTGAGGTCGAAGATGAAAAAGACAAGTTTAAAAATATCGACGCATCTCCCTCCTCTTATTATCCTTAGCCTTTGTGGGGCCAGCTGCTGGCAAACTAATTCTTGCGCAATCAGTCTGAAATCCTGCAGGATCGCTCACTATAGCCGGCAAGCCGAGAATCCCTCAGTGATAACAAAAATGTTGTTGAACTTCATGTCATCACCGGCGACTCGCCTTTGCCAAGGGACCCCAGTTTTCTCGTGGGTTCATCTGATATCGCACGTATTTCTGCTCTCCTCGTCTACGCACAAGACGTGCTAGGTTCTCGTCAAAGACAAGTGTCTTGCGCAACTCCAGCTCACTGGGAACACTGCCGTTCTCGCCATTTGATGCGTTAGCAGAGCTAGCATCGACGGCAGCTTCAGAAGAACCCTGCTGTTCTATACCTTCCATCGCAGAGGTGTCGTCTTTGGCCGTCTCCTCTGCCGCCTCTGGTTTCTCTTGTCCAACGATTCCAGCACCACTCAGAATCTTCCACGCCGCCGAGTTTTTCTTGATGCTGGCCTTCTTTACAGGTGACTTTTGGCGTATCCATTCTGACATTATCCACCAGATCGTGGACCAGGGTGCGTCGGTCTTGATGCTGCCTGGTCGGCAGTGGCTTCGAGCGGTACGATAACCCAGATGAATCAGAGCTCCTCGAACCATGTCCTCACTGGGCGTTACGCAGCTCAACACATTCGCCAGACGGCTTGGGATGATGAAGAAGGGATACTGGTCAACAGTCGCAAGCTGAGCATCCTTGGGATCCACGGGCTCCTGAACTTCGGGGCCCGGCAGATGTTCTTCGAGAGCCGTTCGCAGCATACCCTCAAGTCTCGGCATGGTGCCATAGATGGAACGGTCGGCATTTGGGATCTGGTCAAGGAGCCGTTGTATAAACTCTTGAGAGTGGATGTGTCCGCCATACATAGGGCCATTGATATGCATCTTGAATCCACAGTGTTCACAGTGTCGGTCGGCCGACGGTCCTTGAGCCATGGTGTGCTTGTAAAATGCACCGTTGCCCTTCTTGTTCGGGGCAGGCTTGCTCCTCAACATGGGTTGCGTTTCCCAAGCGCCACAGCCTGAGTCGCAGCTGTACACCAGCATGGTCTTGGAAGCAAGGAACTTGACCGATTGGGGAGATTTGGTCACTTTGACAAAGAACTTGGTGTAAAAGTCGATCGAGAGCGAAAGGAGAGGATCGATGGTCAAGCCGTACCTGGCTGCTGAGGTAGCCACAGCGTTTAGGACGAGTCGCAGACCAGCTTCATGAGAGTGCATTCCTTTGATGGGGATTCCACCGTACAAAGCAAATGTTTTTTCGCAATAGCTGTGTCCCGCCCAGACCGCACTGTCCGTGCAGGTGATGCAGAGAAGACCACCGTCGTCCCTCACAGATTGCACAGCGGCGTCGAAGAAAGGTGCGGCTGTGCCATAGGGGTCAAGGTCGATAACATCAAATTTGTTGGCCCTGCCTGGGTTGCCCATCTTGTCCCTGTTTGATAGATCATCTGCAATACCACGATACATGAGCGCAAGCGCATCGCCTTGTGTAACGGTGATTTTATCCTCAAGCCCATTATGCTTGGCGTTCAACCTGATCGATTCGGCAGCAGTATCAGACAAATCGTTGGCGTTGACAGAGGTTACGAACGGTAGCTCATGGGCGTATCGAAGTGCTCGCAATCCTGAAGCCGACAGTGCGTCCAGGATGCGGAATGAGGACTTGTAGTCTTTCTTGGGATGAGATTTGTCGTTTTCTTCTGCCTCGGCAGCTTCTTCGGTCGCTTGCGGCTCGTCCTGTGGTGGGGGGACCGAAGCATTCTCAGTAGGCTTCTGAACATCATCGCCGCGTTTTCGCTTCCTGCCCTGCTTATTCATCCTCGAGTTGTACTGCTCTTTTCTCTTCTCTAGAGACATTTCGCCGTATGTCTTGATTGCAAGAACTGATAGATCGCGGTTGTACTGCTGGATAGGATTGTAGAAGACCTGCTGGACCTCCCCGCGATCCTCGCCAATCTTGGCACCCTGAGGCACCAAGATGGTCGCTTTCCCCTCCGCGACAGTCCTATACTCCTTGCCCTCGAGAGACACGGTCTCTGTGTTGATTTTGTCCGCCGTCATCTTGGTAGTGGTCAAAAATTGGCGATGCGCAGTCGGTTTGTCGCAAAGCGTTCGGTGGCCGCAATTTGTATGAAGCAATAAAGTTCTCGAGGTCTGCGCCAAATATCTTGTCAATCCAAAAGCCGCACCGGCGCCAAGAGTCGGCCTTGATCTCCAGGCACTGCGAAGCATGCAAGTATAGGGATGTTGCTTAAAAAGAATTTGCATAGCCGCACCTCGTAGTTTACGTCAAACTAAATTTTGAGAGATTCTGCCGCCCGCTCTGCACTCAGATACTGATCTGGCAGGCGGTGAGTGTTTTCTTATAACGGCTTCATAATTTCCAATTCAACTTGTGATTACAACACCATTCGGGAAATCGTTACAGATATTTGGGAATATTAAATTTTGTACTGATTCCTTTTTTAGCTTCATGGGTTATTGAACGGGTTAAGTCTAATATCCAATAACTCATAGCAACTAATTATTTGTCAAGTACCTAGGTCCTTAACCTTTATTATTAAGCCCAGATATAGAATTGACTACACAGGCTACTGACATGGTGTTTAGATCTCAATAACCTGTTGGTCTCAATAACATTGTGTTTAAAATGAGCATCCTCCTGTTAGAGTATGACCAGCTCGCGAAATTTGCTCTAATAAGTCTGCCGGCAAAAAAAGTTCTTTGGCGGTCGGTTATACAGAGATCCTCGACTGACTACAGGGTACGTTACAGTAACATAGAGAAGAGATCGACGGGGAAGACTGTTCTGGACGAATTCCCCTGGTCTGTGCAACGGGTGGAGGCATGAACCATGAGGCTATGACAATCAGATCATCATCCCCTTCGTTATTACAAGACTAGTCATTCACTGCATGCTTATATGCTTTTCTGGAGATAAAGAGATCAATTACTCCAGAAAAGAGAGTAAAAAAAAGAAGAAAAAGTACGGTTCAGGCAGCGCAACTGCCGAAGTTGCGCTCTATTCCTCAGGCAGTTATTAGACTAAAATTCTGCATGGAATCAAGCCTTGAGCCTCCAATGGCGAACAAGGCGCTGTAAGAGCTCCGAGTTTGGCCCTAAAACAAGCGACTTCAAGGGTGTCCTGGCCAGAGTGTTGGGATCATGGGATAATGGAGACAGCACATTGCACTTCAATGACGTAAGTATCAGAATGTAAGCCAGGATTAAAGCATGTGAATGAATTTCGATTCTTAGAGGGACTCGACTCAACAGATATTGATGTTAGCCTCTACAGAAAGTTGGAGATGTAGAGACAGTTTGTGTAAAGAGTGAAGAGAAGAGTATCAATTCGGAGAATTGTCGTTCCTGATCTACACTTCACATAAAGAGCCGCACCCGGAAGCTTCCCCTCACCTCCTCCTCATCTCGATGTTTTCTTTGCTAACTAGCATGCTAATGCTAATGCGAAGCTTCCCCTGGCGGTGCTTGGATGGATTGGCCCCAAATTTGTTCAAAGCTAGACCGAGTATAGCTGCTCCCCGCTCAATCGTGTTCCATTGGTAATATTGATTGTCAAAAGCTTGTTGGAGCTAAGCCAGGAACATCATGGTTGGAGGTTGCTTGCTTTGACTTCATCGCGTCTAACCAAGGGAGAAAAAGCCAATTGCTCTCTTCCGTTGGCCATGCGTGATTTGTTGACTCAGACAAGGTACCCGACTTGCCCTCACTCGAAGAGCTTCGCACAGCTTCAAGTCAAGATCTTGGAAGTAAAGAATCCGGTAAGCCCAGGCAACCAAACCTAGTTCCCCGTCTTGACCGCCAAAGATACCGGTATCTCATGTTGCACAGGCTGATTCCCAATGATATGATGGGTTGGAACATAGGGTACTTAGCATGATTGTACAGCAACTCAGTCGTATGCTAAATAAGAGTTATCCAGATGCGGTTACATAGAAATGGCTTAACTGTGACGAGTTTTTATATATTTCTTCTTTTCTCCTTCTTTCCCTCTATCTTTTCCCCCCTCGCGTGAATGACACTTCTCTTCCTTCCCTCTTTTTGTTGCTCTGGTGTCTTTCCTCCACTCCCCCCGTCTTCACCTCGTCAACCGAAGCCTCCATCCCTCACCTTCCATAGTCGTCTTTCAGCCTCTATTAAATCCTAGACCCTCTCATCTCCCTTTCAATCCTCTGCTGGCTTATCCCTTCAATTGATCCAGGCCTTCCCTCCCACCATCACCTTATCTTCCGGGAGATCATTTCTCGTGTCCCTCGTTCAGGTCGTCGATCACGCTCGATATCCCAGATCCCAGATCCCTGGACCGAATAGACGAGTCCACTAAAACGACCCAAGCAGCGGCCTCAAAGCTCCCTGACAACGCGTCCCCCCACCAAGTTAACTTACCGACTGTGGACGCGAGCTGTTAGCCATCGATCAGTAGCTCCACTGCGGCAGGCACATTGCGTAGTGTAGGGCGCTTCCTTGGTTATCGTCTCAGTTGAGCGAGCTGTTGTCTTGTCGTTTCGCGGGGCACGCAGCACCTGCTTTCTCTTCCTCCATCATGAGCCCGCCGCACACCATGACATCCAACGAGGTTTATCTGCTGCCGCTCAACGATGATGGCTCACCCCAGGTGCAAGGTGAATACATCTACCTTGCACCCAGGTCTGACGAGCCTGTGACGGTTCGTTTTGCCATCGAGGGTACCTCATCCATTTGTCGTCATGGCAGCCTCTGGGTCAATATCCCTGCTCAAGGTGACGAGTTTCGTCGCGATCAATTTCGCGAGTTCAAGTAAGTTATTGACTCTGGTTTGTTCCAATTGTCCACTTTTGGGGTAGTTTAAATTGTCTAGATTGTGGAACAAGAAAACAACCAAGACGATATAGCTAATCCAACCCAACACAGGCTTACACCCGACTTTAATCGCACTCTCGAGATCTCCATCCCCATTCACCAACCTGGTGCCTATGCCTTCTATACTACCTACGCTGAGCTTCCCGACCTCAAAAAGGAGCTACAAGATAACTCCGAGCAAAAAGAGAACCTCAAGAAGACGCCGCTCTACTACATCGATGTTGCGCCCAGGCTCAAGCTTGACGGCCGACCTTTACCGTTGCCTGCCTTGTCAATATTCTCAGTCATCAGCAAATTCATGGGCAAATACCCCAACGACTGGGAACGCCACCTTCATGGCATCAGTGACCGCGGCTACAACATGATCCATTTCACACCTCTCCAAGTGCGTGGAGTATCCAACTCCCCCTACAGCTTGTTTGACCAGCTCGGCTGGGACTCAGCTTGTTTCCCAGCAGGCGAGGAGGATGTACAGAAGATGGTGGACAGTCTGGAGCGTAATCATTCTCTGCTGAGCTTGACTGACATTGTGCTAAATCACACGGCAAACAATACCAAGTGGCTCGAGGAGCATCCCGAGGCTGGCTACAACTTGGCCACAGCTCCATGGCTTGAGTCTGCTTACCAACTTGACACAGAGCTTCTGCAGTTGAGCGACAATCTGAAAGAGCTTGGACTTCCCACCGAGCTCAAGTCTACCGATGATTTACTGCTCATCATGAACGCCGTAAAGACAGAGGTTATCGCCAAGATAAGGCTTTGGGAATACTATGCGCTCGATGTTGATCAAAATGCTGACGCGGCCGTTGAGGCTTTCTCGAAGGGTAACAAATATATCTCTGAGGACTCTGACAATTTTGAGAAGAAATTGGAGAGTGCCAAAGCAGCACCGGTTAAGGACCAAGTTGCTTTCTTCAGGGAGTTGGGTCTAGTAGGAACCGACCGAATGGGGGAGCGCTTCCGAAGGCGCGTCAAGCCTGATGTTGCCGGAAGCTTTTTGGCGGGCTCTTCTGATGAGAATGCAGCGAGGGCCAAGATTGTCGAGATCCTGGAGATTCTCAATGTTGACTTCTACAAAGAGTACGATTCTGAAGTCGATGATATACTGGACCAAATTTTCAACAGGATCAAGTATGTCCGACTTGATGATCATGGTCCTAAACTTGGCGAAATCAACAAGGAGAATCCCCTGATCGAGTCTTACTTTACTCGACTCCCCAGCAACGACACGACATCTAAGCTTAAGCCTGAAGAGACAGCTTTGGTCAACAACGGATGGGTTTGGGGCGGTAATGCACTGGTTGATAATGCAGGTCCGGATTCGAGGGTCTACCTCCGTCGAGAGGTAATCGTCTGGGGTGACTGTGTCAAGCTACGGTATGGTGCAGGGCCCAAGGACAACCCCTGGCTCTGGGAGCACATGACCAAATATGCCCGTATGTTGGCCAAATATTTTGCTGGTCTCCGTATAGACAACTGTCACTCTACTCCAATTCATGTTGCTGAGCACATTCTCGACGAGGCACGTCGGGTGCGTCCTGACTTGTATGTGGTCGCTGAATTGTTCACCGGCTCCGAGGAGATGGATTACGTTTTTGTCAAGCGGCTCGGTCTCAGCTCTCTTATCCGCGAAGCCATGCAGGCGTGGAGCACAGGAGAACTCAGCCGACTTGTACATAGGCATGGTGGCCGACCTATTGGAAGTTTCGAGGTCGATGAGGTCTCCAAGTCGGATGCCCGCACTCCGTCGAGTAGCCCAACAAGAACAAAAAATAGTGAGACGAATGGTCAAGGGCCACACTCCAGAGAGATCGTTCGGACAATCAAGCCAAGCCCTGTGCAAGCTCTGTTTATGGACTGCACTCATGACAATGAGACGCCGGCACAGAAACGTGACGCTCGCGACACCCTGCCCAATGCTGCTCTTGTCTGCATGTGCTCAAGCGCAACTGGTAGTGTAATGGGCTACGATGAAATCTACCCGAAGCTTGTGGATCTTGTGAACGAAACAAGACTCTACACATCTGCCTCGTCCGGAACCAAGTCGATTAAGATAGGAGGCGGCGAAGACGGAATTGGCGGTGTCAAGAAGCTTCTCAACCAGATCCATACCTTGATGGGCAAGGATTCATATGACGAGACTCACATTCATCATGAAGATCAGTATATCACTGTCCACCGAGTGCACCCTGAATCTCGGAAGGGTTATTTCCTCATCGCTCATACCGCTTTCCCGGGTTACGGAAACGGCAATGGTGACTTCAATCCTGTCCATCTTACTGGCACTAAAGCTCGGCACCTTGGCAGCTGGATGCTCGAGGTTGATGCTGGCGAGGAGACGACACAACAAGTGCTAAACGACAAGAAGTACCTGCGCGGTTTGCCCAGTCGAGTGAAGGATGTTCCAGGTATTCGAATGGAGATCAATGGCAACGACACTACCATTACCGTGCGCGACACATTCCCTCCAGGAAGCATTGCTCTCTTCGAAACCTGGATCCCTGCGGCCGAGCATTCTTCTGGCCTGGACAATTATGTGACCTCGGGAGCTAAAGCGGCTTGGAATGAGCTCAGTTTGTCCGACCTTAATTTCTTGATGTACCGGTGCGAAGCTGAGGAGCTAGATGAGAGTGGCGGTAAGGATGGTGTATACAATATTCCTGATCATGGAAAGCTTGTTTATGCAGGCCTTCAAGGATGGTGGAGTCTTCTCAAGAACATCATCAAGGACAACAACTTGGCTCATCCGCTGTGCCAGAACCTCCGCGATGGCCAGTGGGCTTTGGATTACATCCTGGCCAGGCTGCAAAGAATCAGCGCCACTCCTGGCAACGAGGCGCTTGCGGAACCATTAAGATGGCTGCAAGAGCGATTCGACGCTATTCGAAAGATTCCTAGTTTCCTGCTTCCGCGATACTTTGGTCTTGTTCTACGTACGGCTTATATGGCGAGTTGGGAGAGGTCTCTTGAGCTCATGAACGCCAGCGTGCGAGACGGACAATGGTTCTTACAGAGCCTAGCCATGGTCAGCGTTCAACAAGTTGGTTATGTCAAGTCGGCGTCCCTGTGGCCAAACAAGTTGGTTCCTTCTCTGGCTGCCGGTCTTCCCCATTTTGCTGTGGAATGGGCTAGATGCTGGGGTCGGGATGTATTTATCGCTCTCCGTGGCCTTCTCATTGGTACTGGTCGCTTTGAAGACGCCAAAGAGCACATTCTTGCATTCGCTAGCGTTTTGAAGCACGGCATGATCCCCAATCTTCTCAGCAGTGGTGATGCACCCAGGTATAATTCTCGAGATTCTATCTGGTTCTTCCTCCAGTGCATTCAGGATTATACAAGACACGCTCCTGAGGGTGTTGATATCCTGAAGGCCAAGGTTAAGCGTCGTTTTCTGCCTTACGATGACACTTGGTTTCCCACCGATGACGAGAGGGCATACTCCAAGGAGAACACTATTGAAGATGTGATTCAAGAAGCTCTCCAAAGGCATGCCTTGGGCATGAAATACAGGGAGGCGAATGCTGGCCCGCAAATTGATAGCCAGATGAAAGATGAGGGTTTCAACCAGGAAATCAAGGTTGACTGGAGCAACGGTATCATCTTTGGCGGCAATCAGTTCAACTGTGGCACATGGATGGACAAGATGGGAGAGAGTGAGCGGGCAGGCTCCAAAGGTGTTCCTGGAACTCCTCGTGATGGTGCTGCTATCGAGATTACTGGAATGCTGTACAGCACTCTGGACTGGCTTGCTGGACTTCATCAGCAAGGCAAATACGCCTATTCTGGTGTGGATAAATCTGATGGTGGCTCCATCTCGTTGGCCGACTGGGCTAACCTGCTCAAGGCCAACTTCGAGCGCTGCTATTATGTCCCGCTGTCACCAGAGGATGACTCCAAGTACGATGTGAACACCCCGATCATCAACCGTCGAGGGATGTACAAGGACTTGTATAAGTCAGGCAAGGAATATGAGGACTACCAGCTGCGTCCTAACTTTGCCATCGCCATGACCACAGCACCGGCTTTGTTTGACCCCGACCACGCAATGCATGCGCTATGTCTTGCTGACGAGGTCATTCGAGGACCTCAAGGAATGGCGACTCTGGACCCTGCAGACCTCAACTACCGCCCTTACTATGTCAACAGCGAAGATAGCGACGACTTCGCGACAAGTAAGGGGCGCAACTATCATCAGGGGCCCGAGTGGATCTGGCCTACTGGCTTCTTCCTCCGAGCATTGCTCAAGTTTGACTTGAAGAGGCGGACAACGCCCGAGGGCCGCATTGAGGCGTTCCAGCAGGTGACTCGACGACTTGGCGGTTGCAAGCAGATGATCCAAGAGAGCCCTTGGGCTGGCCTTCAGGAGCTGACCCAGAAGAATGGTGAATACTGTTCAGACTCGGTAAGATGAATCAATTCCTCTCTCTTTCAAATCGGTTTATATGCTAATACGCCATCAAAGAGTCCAACGCAGGCCTGGTCAGCTGGATGCCTTATTGACTTGTACATGGACGGCATGGAGGAGCAAAATGGGGCATAGGTGGACTTTGAAGAGGGGGATAAGACAATGAGTGAGACCTGGGTCTTGCTTGGGTATGAGTCTAATCAACACACGATACCATGCATGGCTAGACATTCTCCTGAATAGGTTAATAGGAAGTATCTCTAAACGTTACAACGATGATGCTTTCTTGCCCTGGCCTTTAGGGAGTCGTGAAACAGTGCGTGTTCTAAATGGTTAAAAAAATGTATTTATTTCGCACCGCTCAATACCTGACGGAACCGAACCGTTGATGTAGAGAAGCTAGAATGCATTGATCGTACTGGCAAGTCAAAGGGCTGATCGGCAATAGTTTGTATTTCTTATGTTGTACCAAAGGATAGACTGGGAGGCCACCCAACAGAAAATGCTGAACAAATGACCAGGGCGTATTACCTACCATACTGGCCAAGATTAAGCAAACAGACCAAGTATAGCACTTTGTTTCCCCCTCACTGCTGTGGTACCACTGTTACGTTCCATCCGCGCGGAACGCAGAGCCAGGTTCCATGGCAACCACCAAAAGCAGAAAACCCAGATGATACGCCCGCCCTCCTCCAACGCCAGATTACACCAGAAAATAAAAGCACGAAAACGCCACCAGAGAAACAGCAGACAAGGCGAGATTCGACAACTGCGCGGGCCTCGAGCTATCTATGGAGATAGTATCGGGGCAGACAGTATATTTTGGTTGGGGGCTGGAAACCCTTAGCATCCGCATGTATACTTGGCCAAGCACCACATGTGACGGTTCTTCGTTCCATCAAGCTGGGTATATAATCCCCGTCGGTTATAGAATCATAGGTGGTCGATGATATCGAACATGGTAAGGCCGTAGAAGCAGATAAATACACGGTTTATATCGTAAGGCGGACGGGAATGTCGGATCTTGAAGTCGGACATGGCAAGGAGAATCGTTAAAAGATGAAACAAAGACGTAAACATGATGAAATGCGAACGGCTATCATGTTCGGTCGCGGACGATCCATCGCTTCTTCTTGGGCTTCTCCTCGCCAGGAGCGCCACCTGCAGCAGCGCCCGGCAACATGAGGCCGTTTGAGTTTCGGTTCGAGTCGTCGTAGCCGTTGTCGTAGGGAATGCCTCCAGACTCGGAGGCCTCAATGCCGGGACCCCAGGATGGCCGAGAGGCGGAACCAGAGTGCTTCTGGCCGAGCGAAGATTGGCGATCCTTGTTCCGGAGATAACGACGGCGCCAGATGCAGGCACCGATCCAGATGGCGGCAATACCGACGACGAGAATAACAATCATGATAACCCATTGCCAATGGTTGGAAATCCTATTGCGGGTTAGAGGCGTTTGTTAGTGTTCTGTAGATGAGCAATCGACGTACCAATCACCACCGCCGCCGGTGTTGGACCCAGACGTGCTACCACCTGTTGCTGCAGAATCGCCGGTCGTGGTGGTGGTAGCGGCCGAAGCGCCCTGGTTAGTCCTGGTGCTTCCTCCGTTTGTACCCGTGACGCTGCAAATGTTGCGAAACCAGCCAGCGATCGAAGAAAGTCCTTGCGCATTGCAAGCTTCGTCACAAACGCCCGTGGCAGCAGTAGAGAAGCCAGCGACTCTCTGGTCGAGACAGAAACACTGCGTGTAGGCGGTCGGGCCAGCATCGGCGGCTACCTCAGGCGGAACACAGGCACCGTTGGCATCGTAGAGGGGACCGCAGGCGGCAGCGCAGGATGGGAGAAGTCTTTGGTTGCCGAAAGGAACGATTGTAGTGACGGGGGCACCACCAGCACCGGCTCCGGCTCCTCCTTGGTCGGCTGTGAAATTTGCATGTTAGTATGAGGGGATTCTGGCGGCGAAGCGATTCGGAGATGACGCACCCATTTTAACGATGAATCAAGGTCGGTCGGGTCAATCGAACAAGCAGAGTCGGAAAGGTTGAAGAAGGGAGGGGGGGGGAAACGAGCGAAAAGGTCGGTCGGTGATGGTGAAAAGTGTTGGTAACGGGAGCGAGAGACGGGAGGTTGTTTGGTGGAACCGGGGGCGTAGGTAGTGTCCTCTATAGGTTTTAAGTTTAAGGTTTCAAGTACCTAGACCTAGGCGGAGGGAGGCAAAGTCTTATTTTCTGTTTGTCTTGTGTCGCTGGGTCCGCGGTCTATCGCGTTGTGTTATGTTGAGTTGTCTTATTGATCCAGAAAAGCCAAGGCTGGCTTGCGTTTGTGTAATGCGCTATTGACAAGTCGTGTCGTCACCAAGCCAATTTTAGGAGAGCGACCAAGGCCGTTGGTCTGTTGCCCAACCTCTTCTTGATAGCAAAAAAAAAAAAAAAAAAAAAAGATTGACGAGTTTATTAGTTTGTTGACCTGTATGTACTGTACAAGGACAAGCACGTTTATCCAATCCCTTTCTTTTGATGGTTGTGTAAAGAAGAAAAGAAGTGGGCAAGGGAGGGTGGACAGTGAGAGAAGAAGAGAAGTGCAGACTGCTACCGTTCATGTTCAGGCTGGGGAAAAACTGGGCACCTCTCTCGTTTACTCATTCCCGTCAAGCCAAGCCACTCACTCACTGCCTAGGTAGGTAGGTACCTAAAGTCCTCACTATGAAGCGGGAGTGTCGGGCGCCAAGGGGGTTTAACACCGGAACTTGGCGGGCAGATGCTATAGTACATATGTCTCGCCCACGGCGCTGTACGTGTCCAATCTACACGGAGCTTGTATCTATTTGTTGCAGCAGTTGCATGGAATGTCCAAGAAAAACCAAGTGGTCTAGGTCTTGTCTTTGTGCTTCTCCTCGAGACCAAGGCCGCGCAACCTTTAGCTCTCGGCACCTGTTTTCACTGGCTCTGGCGGGATACCACCCGAACGAGTAGGCGCCCAGGCCGTCGGTACCTACGAGAAGCATCAACTTGTGCCTCAAGTATCTGCGGGGACGCCGAGCACCATCTGTGCACCTTTGTCGGTACTTTGACCTCATGTAACCCATCTGGATGGTGTCACGCGGTTCACTCGAATGGGGTTGGGCTTGGCGAGCGGGCTTGCGGCAGTCTGGGCAAGCTCTGGTTGTTGGGTGTTGGGTGTTGTTTTTGTTTACCCGGCGCGCGTCTGTTCCTTACGGCCAAGTCGTTCACTCAGACAGCGTCTGTGAGTGTCTCAGTTTCAGCACAAAGTATCGGATTGTACGTGAGTAACTACCTGATCAATTTCTTTTTGGCTGTCTGTTACTGATGCAGCTGCAGCTGGGTAGTATCGATAATGAGTACTCGGCCTCGTACAACGACATTACCGTCCATCTTGTTCGCAGAATGGGCACAATCTAGCCCGTAAAAGACCTGATAGTTTGACTTGCAGTGCCCGTCAAGCCAGTAAGCGGAGCTGCGTGCCTGAAATAGCCCTCTTTAATGGGGCGGTAGGGGACTCACCTTTAATGATTGGTTGGATAATGGGTTTCTCCGTCGTTGCAATTTCCGAGGGGATCCAGATTCGCATGCCATTGTCATCATGGTTGTTTATCGAAAAGGCAGGTCAGGTCAAATTGGCCAAAGTACCTTTGCCAGACTGTAAACATTTGACTTTGCTAGTTATGCTTACTTACTTTCCCCTACCAACATCAGCCCGGTGATGGGTATTGTACTGTGTAGTGTACACATAATGTGGCAAAGTAATGCAACTCCAACGTTCAGATACGAGGGGCCTCTCATTGATCCAATGCTTGGCCGAGAATGATAATGCGCATCGTAGTTATAAGTTATAACAATGACGACGACTCACTCAGCAACACACGGATCAGGCAGGCCTTTGGGTGCTAGTCCATATCCAGATGGCGTTATTCGATCAAAAATATTTATTGTCCCCGACCAAACGGTCAATTCGGCTGTCCACTGCCGTAATTACGAACTATACCAAGAGTAGTGTTATCTGTAAAGTATAGTCTATGTGATGACAAACTCACGCGGTAAGAACACGATGCGGGCATACAATATAATATGCACATTGATATGAATCAATTCCAGGAAAGGACCGATGACTCCGAGCTAACAACACAATTGTATACTAGCTTGCATAAGAGAATCTTGGATAGTATCGGCATTGTAAGTTTGCAAGCCTAAACTGGCAGCCATTACAGAAAGCGCTCGCTTCTTAGAGTGTCTAGAGTGCTCACTGTATATCCCTTGGGGTATGGATGCTTGTAGCCTAGACTAGGTCACGCATTTGATTGGGCTTCTTCTTGCTGTAGACAGTAGATGGTATTGGTATCTCGAACAAATTACTTTTTATACATGGTGGTGGTAGACGCCAGCCTCTCCTGTGCAGCACGGTTGATTATTATCACAGCGCTTAAAAAACATTGCCCTTGGTCTGCTGCTTGTCGATGGGCTTGTTACGCCAGACATGCACGCAAATAGCAATAAAAGGCAACAAGGCACAGCCAGCAATAACCATCTCCCGCTGGACGACTCCGTAGGCGTGAACAATAGCGTCACGAATAGGAGTGCCGATGGGATCTTGCATCTGAAGACGCATGTCGCCATAGAGGGTAGCGGTCTGGTTCTTCGCCTCGACAGGCAGAGCCTTGAACATCTCCCTGGGAAGATGGTTGGTCCAGAGGGCACCTGAGATTCCGAAGCCAATAGCCTGGCCGATGGAGCCAAACATGGAGTACAGGGCGAGGACAACGGCAATTTCCTGGTGGGTGACCTGGGTCATGATAGCGAGAGGTCCGGTCATGGCCCAGATACCACCGCAGACGCCGTGGAAGACCTGGCACATGACAAGATAGCCAACGTCATGGCCAGGCTGTCGGAAGTGGATGAGGAGAGCAGTACCAACGACGCACCAGGGAATGCCAAACACAGCTGGCCAGTAGTATCTGCCGTACCATCGAAGACCACTAGACATGAAATTAGCAACCCGATATATCATGATCGCAGCGGAACTCACAGTCCGATGAATGGCGCCAGAATCGTCGAGGTGATTGAAAACGCGTTGAGGGTGTAGCCAGCAGTCGCAATGCTGAGACCGTGGACAACTTGAAGATATGAGTAATAGTAGGTGTCCCAAGCAAAGATGGACATGTTGAGAAAGGCACTGAGAAGACAAGCCCCCAGAATGGTTCGATCGTTGAGGAATTTGAAGGGAACGTAGGGAACCTTGGCGAACCACCTTTCCCAGACAGCAAATCCAACAAGACAGAAAACACCAACGACGAGCATGGCGATGATGTAGTCGGTGGCCCATCCGTTAGGGGCGCGAGTGGCGATGTTGAGGGGCGTCAGGATCAGGGAGAAGCCCGCAATGGTGAGCACCATGCCTACAAGGTCGAACTCGACGAAATAGTGCTTGGTAGACTCCCACAAGGTTCGGCTGCTCTTCTCGGGCAAGAGTCCCAACTTGTTGGCCTTCATCTCGTGATACATGAAGATGGCGGAGACGGGGATGGAAAAGAAGGCAAGGATAATACAGAAGGATCCAAAGGCCCAGCGGTAGGTCGAGTGCTGGTAGAACAGCTCGGCGATCTTGGGACCGCCGAATGTCGATGCAAGCCGAGGGCTCATGTAGAGGCCAAACATGATCATGCGGTTGCGGAGGGTGGTCATATCGGAGATGACGACGTTGATAATGTACCCAAGACCAACGTGGCCAACCCAGTAGAATGTGTGGCCAGCAGCGTACGTCTCGACATTCTTGCAGCAGGCCTTCATGATCATGCCGATGATGATGATGGCAATCATGAGCAGGAATCCCTCGTTACGGCCGCGGATGTCGATGATCTTGGCAATGGCGAGCTTGCTAACACCAGCAATGATGGATCCGAAAACACTGGTGATGGCGAGCAGACCGTGCTGGCTGAAGGAGGACGTGACATAAGGCACCAGTCCAGCATGAACAGCTTGAAGGAGAGTATCGACAAAGTTGACCAAGTAGAGGCTGGGTTTGGCAAGGTCAGCTCGTTCACCGTGACCTGTAGGTTGCGGACCGCACTTACAAGATGAAGACAGCCCACATCATACCAGGAGACCAGAGCTGGGTGACAGCCTCAACCCGCTTGACGCCCTCCTGCTTGCTATCCGAGTTGTCATCGGAATCGGCTTCCTTGCCTTTCTCCGGGGCGTCATTGACAACATGGGCATCATGGTGAATCTGCTTCTCAGAGTCGCGCTCAGCATGTGCCGGGCTAATTTGTGCGGCCATCATTGCCAGCTTCTGAAGCCTGGAGGAAAGGCTTCAAGGTAGACGATACAAGGCTGTAATAGAGGTGAAAACAAGAGGGTTACACTTGGCCAAGGCACCCTGTCCTTATACGATGGGCATGGAGTAGATGACGGTGGTGGACGTTGCAGATTTATAGGCAATGTTAGATTCTCTAGAAAAACTCGAGAATCCATCCCTCCTGCTGTTACTTTGCAAGTGGCAATCCGATGAAGCGAACTGACCACATTGCTGGGTCTGTAGGGATTAGTTTTCTTTTTTCTTAGTCTACATGTCTAGACTGTCCCCCCCTTAGCCGAGGTGCCAGTCGCTTGTTGCGGACGTCGGAATCACGCCAAGCGAAGCAAGGACAAAAGTTCACCGCACGCGAGAGCAGCATGAAAAGGCCATGATCCATGATTTCTGTGTTGCAGTGGTTGTGAATGGGTGAGCCAAGGTGGAGTCACATAGTACGTGGGTAAGAAGGATGAGTATCCTTCCCTAGCACTGGGCAAACCGATCCATTATCAAGGTAAACATTGTGTTCTTATTGGAACAAGGCAATGAGAGATTTTGCAGGCTGATCGAGGCAGACTAGCAGAGGCTCTGTGGGATTTGGTATATGCAGGGCTCATTATCTGATCATCAGATAGTAAGTCGGCCCATCCCACCAAGGAGGAACCAGCATCCGCAGGGAGAAGAAGTCTTGTAGTTTGAATAAAGGCAAAATGCACCATCTGGTCTTCTCCGTCACCTCGCCTCCCGTATTCTGTTGATCAAGTTCCATACAGACCAGCAACTAGAGCCCTTTGAGACGTGGATCTCGTTACTAGGTTTCATCCTCGTAACCCCGGTTTATCGCCGTTGTGACCGACAAGCCTGGGCTCGACCATGAACTTTTGATCGAGTCAGCAGCTGGGCTAGCAGAGTTTTTCCCGCCTTGTCAGTTGGAGCCGCAGTGGATTCAACTTCAGCCCTGGCATGCATATCAATGAGTGATTATCCAGATAAGATAAGATCCTCTCGTTAATAATTTCGTGCCAACCCCTGTTCCTGTTCCACTGGTGCCACTTTATGTCGTGTGAGGTGGGTTGCGTAGGTACCATCCGGAGACGGACTCGACGGGCTCACAATCCGTCCGCGCTACAGCGTGCTTGTTCCACCGATCAATATGAGCTTCGAATGTTGATCGTGGGCGACATATGCATATGCATAGTCCCACATGGTGCCATCAGCTCGAGGTTCGCCCATGACACTGGTAAACAATAAGAGGGAAAAGACGAAATCTCCCGAGAAGGTGCAGTCAGGAATACGTGGTTCCTTTGCTCTTAGCAAACTCCAGAAGAAAGTGGAACTTTTATAGTGTAATCGTAGCATATACTCAAAGGCGTATATGGGCCGTTTAGTGCATCTCATGACAGAAGTTCGAGTACAGCTAGAAGTTGAGGCATATGGGGGCTGCTCGCCTGTAGCTGCAGCCAGAGTTATCGAGTTAATGCAGAAAGTTAAGTTGACCAGGCTATTATTATGGCTGACTTGCGGCTCTCAGCTACCGGGTGGGCGTCTGGCGGCGTAAGGACGTAGAATATAAGAGATTACAAAGCAGCCATCCTAATAGTAGCCAGGCTATTCATACCTTGAGTAATGTTTTGCGTTTTAGAGACGACGTAATACTTAAAGTATATAGATATCTTTTTGTATTTCCATCCCTCCTATATAAAATTAATTCCTGCTTGAGACAATTTTACTTTTGTATCTGGCATATGTGATAAAATGCCGGGTTATTATGCCATGTTCTTAGTTAGCATCTTTAGACTTTCGGCTTTTATATCTGACATATGTGATAAACTGCTGGGTTGTTTTGCCAAGTTCTTAGATATCTTTGGATAATTTTACTTTTTTATCTGATATATGTAATAAAACGCCGGGTTGTTATACTAAGTTCTTAGATATCTTTGGACAATTTTACTTTCTTGTCTGTGATAAAACGCCGGGTTATTATACCAAGTTCTTGGATAGCATCTTTAGACTTTCGACTTTTATGAACCACGTAGCTTTTCTAATCCAACTTTGAGCTTGAATCCTGTGACTCAAAACTCTGCCTACATACCTATATAAAGCAGCTCTCCCGTCATATTGTGCCTGCTCTTGAATCACTGACAACACAAATCGGCCTCCAATTCGACGCCATCGTCCAACCACTGCTACACCAGGCAAAAAGCTCGCTGTAACCCTAAAGCCATGGCCTACTGGCCGCTATTGACCTATCTTGATTATCTCCAGCAAAAGGACCCTTTCTGGAAACTACCAACAGAAATCCTGGATCAAATTTTCCGGCAACTTTACGCCCATGATATTGACAGCCTGATACATGCGTCGCCACGGGTATATGGACAGTTTGAACAGTCCAAGCGCTCTTTTGTCAGAGATATCGTCATGGCAGACTTTGATCATGAAATGCTTCAGGATGCCCTGGCTATCATACTTTTCCCCATCATTGACCCTTCCAGTCCTACATCTCGCTCTTTCTTGAGAGAATTCGTCCCCAGACATATCGATCGCTGGCTAGCGCAAGAGTTCCCTGATCCTTTTTTACAGAAACACGGATTGCGAGAGTATCAAAGAGACGATCATGAGCTGCTCGATAGTATCTACCAGTTTCATCGTCAGATGATGGTGTACATCAAAAACTACATGACAAAAGCAACGTCATACTCTCTCCCACGAGCATATCTCGGCCTCCCGAACCTAACTTCGGGGAAATCTACCTTCAAGACACAGAAGCTCGAAGGAGAGTTCGACATGTATTCTCTGAATGTCTCAGAAAGAAGGCGTCTCTTTTGGGCATTTCTACGATACGAATGGATAAGCAAGGTATATCATTACAAGATAGCCATGCCTTCAAACTACGATCCACTGCCTGCACTGCATCAGCAGGGGGGGCGCCCATTTCAGCCACACCAGATCGAAGCACTTTATTGTGTTGGTGAATATATTTCGAGCCTTTACGGAGCTCTCTTCGCTCAGTGCGGTGATGCCTGGTTACCAGCTGTCTGTCCGGCTTCAGCTTCAGCTCAGTGTTCAGATACCACATTGCCGCCCGAGTTTATGTGGCCAAACCACACGAGATTCGACCCTGAGGATTGGGCATTAGACTTTGGCATTCTCGACGGCTATTCGATCTTGGGCAAGCTACCGTTGTTTGGCTTTGACCTCGTCACACATCTATTACCCGTCGCAACAGAAGCAAAGGGCAGTCATAGTCTCCAGCAATGGCTCGAGATCTTCTCGGCAAAAGCTGACCGTGGGCACTTCTATGACTGTGGTAAATACAAGTATGATTTTTTTGTCAGATCCTACATGCCACGTCAAGAATCATGGCCGTACAGGGACCCTGATACGGACTACGAAGGGGTACCTGGGTTATGGTGTGAGATTTTATCCCAGCATGCCCAATCGAGTCTCTGGATAGATGAGGAGAGGGCATGTCGACAGCGTGCATGGGTCTTTTTGGACGACGCACGGCTTTACCCTCAAGATCCTGTCGAATGGTTTTTGCCTCGCCATCTGGCCCCCCAACCTTGGCGGGTAAATCCGAACATTCATTCTAAAGCTGCGCGACGAGGACTGTCGTCCAGGAACAGCAGAACAGCGACTGATATGGAGTTTGCGCCAGGTCCGCTACCTCGTTTTTTCACCAAACCGAGGGGTTGCAGAGAGTTAAAAGCATTCTGGTATTAAGTCATGCTTGGACAAACTTCTACTACGCGTAACCGCTATGCTAAAGTACCCAAAAACGAAGGCCCCCGTTCTCTAGATTAATAGTGACCTAAGGCTCACAAGACTCGTGACAACTTGAACACTACTGGGAGTACTCTGCCTATTAGTCAGCAAGTAAAAGGCTATAGCTAGATACTTTGATAATCTTTCTTACTAGGTTATAGTTCAAGTGTTCTCTCAAGTTAAACTAAAAGTTAAAACTACGGATATTGCCCATGGAGCTATGGGAAGCACCTGGGACATGTTTCAATGTAGGGTAATCTGCTTCAGGCCATGACTCAGCAAGCAGATCTCATGTGGGTCATGCTCTACGTACCCGACGTCATCGGTTCCTACTCGTCATGCGCCACACCGAGCGACGTGAATGGCTTCAGCCTTGCAACTCGATAAATCATCCAGCAACTTTTGCAGCCGCGAGATCGGTGCTGTTCCTCGCGATGAAACCAGACCAAGATAAGTGTGGGAATGAAGATCTGATCAAACCCGACGCGAACAAGAGCTTGGAGGTCCAGCTCGTATTGTCTCTGGTCATCGGTGTATCAGCCTTCTTTCTCTTTTGTGTATGTTCGAGTCCCTTTCCTCGCCTTCTATAGCCATCTCCTTGCTACTGAGTATCGGACTAACATGGCTTCAGTTCCTGCGCCCACGATGGCCCGCCCTCTACGCCGCACGAAAACGTCGGCTCCATCACCAGCTTGGTCTCCCTTCTCTTCCCAACACCGCCTTTGGATGGATCCCGAAACTTTACAAGATTACTGAAGAGCAAGTTCTGGCTTCTGCTGGACTCGATGCTTTTGTGGTACGCCCGAAGCCCTCTATTAGATGGTTCGAATATTAACTAGCTATAGTTTCTGAGCTTCTTCAAAATGGCGATCCGGCTCTTTGCCATCTTGGCGTTCTTTGCGACTGTTGTTCTGTGGCCCATCAACACTCATTTTGGAGGCTTCAAGCCCAAATTTGGAAACGGTGGCGGTGATGATGATTCGGACAACCCCAACGCGCTTTATGACACAAGCCAGAACGTGCTCCCAAATTCCAGCTTCTCCGACCTAATCAAAGGAAAAGACGGCACGGATAAGAGTTATGAGAAGACCTGGCTATGGTCATACGTTATCTTCACTTACTTCTTTGCTGGGTTGACAATCTATTACCTGAACTTGGAGACATTTCGCATCATCCGGTTCCGCCAGGACTACCTTGGGTCTCAGTCGACGATTACAGACCGAACATTTCGTCTTACGGGCATCCCCGAGGATTTGAGATCCGAAGACGCGATCAAGAACCTTATCGAGAAGCTAGAGATTGGCAAGGTTGATAGGGTCACGGTTTGCCGAGACTGGAAGAAGCTTGATGACTTGGTAGACTTGAGAGATGCTACTTTGAGGGCCCTCGAGGCGGCTTGGGCCACCTTTCTTAAGCATCAGCGCGAAAAGAAGAAGGACGATGGACAGCAAAGGCGGCGTGGCAATGGAGCGGTTCAAGGAGTCGATCAAGACCAACAGGATGGCGAGCAATCCGAGGAAAATGGACGCCTTCTCGGTCCAGAACAGGAGCCGTGGGATTCTGGAGACGAGGGCAGACCCAAAGTCAACATTCGTTATGGTACTCTTGGCTTCCGATCCCGTAATGTCGATGCCATCGACTACTACGAAGAAAGGCTCCGGAGGTTGGACGCCAAGGTTATCGATGCTCGCAAGAAGACATTCACGCCCACCGACACGGCGATTGTTACCATGGACTCGGTTGCGTCTTGCCAAATGGCCATCCAGGCACGCATAGACCCCAGGCCCGGTCGGCTGCTGACAAAGGTCACCCCGTCACCCTCGGATCTCGTTTGGAGGAATACCTACTCACCCCGTGGTATCCGTCGTCTCAAGTCCTGGGCGATCACCTTATTCATCACCGTTCTGACCCTCGTCTTCATTTTCCCAACCGTTTTCCTGGCCAGCTTAGTGAGCATCTGCACTATCAACAAGCAACTGAATCCCGCGGTCGGCGACTGGCTGCAACAGCATGCCGTCATCTATTCGCTGGTTTCAAACGGTCTGCCTGTTTTGGTTATCTCGCTTCTTAACGTCGCTGTCCCGTATCTTTACGACTTTCTCTCCAACCACCAAGGAATGATTTCTCAAGGCGATGTGGAACTCTCGGTCATCTCCAAGAACTACTTCTTCACCTTCTTCAACACCTTCTTCATCTTTGCCGTGTCACGAACCGGAGTTGAATTCTGGACGAAGCTGCAGGAGTTGATGAAGGACACGAGCCGGATTCCTGGCGCCATCGCCAAGGACGTGGAGGAGCTCTCGATCTTCTACATCTCCTTTGTCATGCTGCAAGGAATTGGTCTCATGCCCTTTAGGATACTGGAGGCAGGAAGCGTCTTCCTCTACCCAATCCTTCGTTGGATGTCCAAAACACCACGCGATGCTCTCGAGCTCAAGCAGCCACCTGTCTTCCAGTATGGCTTCTTCTTGCCCACCTCCCTGCTCGTATTCAACCTGTGCCTCATCTACAGCATCTTGAATTATGGGTTTGCCATCCTTATTGTCGGGACTATCTACTTCTCCCTGGGTTACTTTGCCTTCAAGTACATGGTCCTTTATGCCATGGACCAGCCTCAGCATGCTACCGGGGGTGCATGGAGGATAATATGCTACCGAATTATCGTCGGGTTGCTCGTTTTCGAGGTTGTCATGGTAGGCCGAATCGCAACGGAGCAAGCCTTCATTCAGTCGGTTTGCATTCTGCCTTTGGTCCCGTTCTCCATCTGGTACAGCTATTATATCAAGCAGCGGTTTGAACCCCTCACCAGATACATTGCCCTCCGCGCCATTCGAGCAGACGAAGACTCAGACGACGCTGCTGCCATGGACGATGCCTTTGAGGAGGAGGAAGGCCCTCGGCCGTCACAATCTCTTTTGCGCCGGGGAAGTACACTCGACGAGTATAAGGAGAAGGGGTTGCAATTTGTTAACCCTAGTCTCGTTGCCCCGTACGTTGCGCTTCCAAATTTCCACAAGTCATTCATCAGCTAACCCTGCTACAGACTGCAACAGCCATGGATCTATGACGAGCCGCCCCCGCCAATTCCTACGGATGACACACAGACGACCGAAGAAAGTCAGCGGCCCGTTCTACAGGGTGTTGACAGCACACTCGGCATCGGAGACGAGAACGTTTGGCGGGACAATGGAGGAAGTAATGTTTAATGAATTCACTTGGTGGTGTGGCATGCGTGCATAAGTACGGCGCTGGCTTGGTTCGGGAAGTTTGAACAAGACAATACACGTATAGTACCGTATCTAGTAACAAGACAAGCATTGATGCTCTTATCGCGAGTTTATGTCAAAGTATGCACTCTAAGCCGAGCTCTTCTGTGCTGCTACTACCTGCCAAGGTACATCACTGAGGTACCCAAAGTAGGTAGGTAGTAGAGATTAGGTACCTACTTGAAGGTTGAGTGATGCTGCTTTATGGCATGTCCCGGCAGCACGCCTAGGTAATAAGGCAACCCCCGTCTTGTATAACTTGCTGTTTCCCTCTCTCGAAAACAACAACATTAAATCCGCTGCTTGGGTCTCTTTGATTCTTGTAGATCCGACATCATCATCATCATCATCATCATCATCATCATTTACAAACGTTCGTTCGATACCTAGGTATGCGCGCATAAATACGAATCGCTCGACATCAAGCAAGGAGCAAAGATGAGCCAGTGCATCTCAGAGCAACGGACTCCAACAGATGCAAGAAATAGCACGTTTAAACAAGTTGGCCTCACAGATTTCAGCGGGCTTGTCCCTGGTTCCCTTACCGGCAATTTGAACGGAACCCTTGACTTTACCACGAGCGTTTGTGGTCGGTTCCTAATGGTGACACATGAGCAAACTATACATGTCTATGAGTTGAACCACAGCTGCCGCACCGCCTGTTCTACATGTTCGGCCATGTCACAGCCGAGAAACAGAAAGCATTTGGGCCAGCTTCGCCCAGTAGCAAAGGTACTCTGCCCGCAGCGGGTTATATCATGCAGTATGGACGCTTCTGCAGGGCGATGTGCCGTGGCTGTCCTCATGGAGGGACGTCTGGGCATGGTGTGCGATATCGTGAACCAAGAAGCAACAAGACAAAGGAGTCTTGATGATGGCACAAACATGCTCAAATGCGTCTGCCAGGAGACCCCTGTGACCCAAGCACCCCCCCTACATCAGGGTCCGCGATCGGTATATACAAGCATCGGCCATGTTGATGATCCGCCGCGCTCTGTCGCCATCTGCCCTTATCGCAACTGCGTGGCTTTTGGGTGTACAGCCGGTATTGAGCTCCATTAGGTAGATGCTCGTACGAACCACAGCTCCATGCGGTGGTTGCCTCTAAATTCTCCGAGCGATTTTGTTTACTTTCTACCTGCTCAGAACGGTACAGAAGCAGGCAAAAATCTTGGACTTGTCAGCTCTACCGCAGCACTCGGTAATCTATTCGGTCGAGTCGCGAACGTCTTTCATGGCTTTGGCGCCAACGACTTGGCTTCTGGAAGCGACACGGTTATAACGAGGATAGACCCAGCTGGTGGAGACATCATCGCCCACGACATTTCCAGCGTAGCCAACCCATCACACCAACCTTTATTCATGGAAGCTTGTCATGCACATCAGCGACAAGAAGATGGTAAAAGGCACACCGTATCTGCTAGCACCACAGATCTCTATAGAGCTGTTCCCTTGAGCGACGGATTCCACGTTTTGTTCACAGACTCCAGGACGGGAACTCTTTCCCTGGGCACCATCACACCGTCAGGATCCTTAAGTGGCTTGATCCGCAAAGCATGGTTTCGACCCCCAATCAACACATCCTCGCCATTACCTGTGTTATACACAGTTGGGTCAGACACGAGGCAAGGAGTCCGTGTCGTTGCAACATTCTCCGCTGACTGTGGAGATGGTGTCCAATCTACGTTGCGCCATGATGCCAGTATTAGGCCCTTTCGTCCTGATCCACGGACGAGTGCAGACGTCAACAAGCATGTCATTGTAGCATACACAATCCCGCCTGAGGTGCTTGCTGGTATATTTCGAGGCCGATATTGGATGGATGCGATTCAGGACAAGGAACATCGCAGCTTCTCGGAAGGAATGGACTGGCGGCTCCAGGGAGATTACCGCAATGTCGAGTTTTTAGACCATATTTCTGCAGGAGGGACGGCATATCCACTCGAGGTTCGAGGAGAGCCCGTTGCTATCTGTAGCAACGTAGTGGAGCTTGCCCTAGCTTCGGGACCTGACGTGGTTCTTTGGGCGTTCAGCGCACAAGGGTGGGCTCGGGCGTGGGCCTTGAATGCCGGACAGGAACATGTACCGGACCACACAGCTGTCCAGGCCGATGGGAGTCTAAGACAGATCGATTCTGAGGGTGACTGTATCATGGCCGGGGTGGAGCAAGCGGCTGATATCGTCACGGCCGCTTATCTTCTCGGCGAGCAGAATCACAAATAAACTTTTAAATACCAGACAGCAAGCTGACGGCCTAGTCGGTCTAGAGCAGATTGGAGCTGAATGAACGGGCGTGAAAGGAAAGGATTCGGCGATGTTCCGGGAAGAACAGAGATTGCATTATCCGTTGATAGCATCAATAAACATCATGGTACTCCAAGCAGTAATGACCGGAGTTATTACCGAGAATAGGACGGGGGGCCAGTCATCAGTACTGTAGCTTTGAGTTTTCAGTCTTGACGTTTGAGCCCAGTTGAAGTTGATTTCGATGACGGCACGGTCATATTATTTAGTGTATATATTTAGTGTATACCCACATCGGCAACGACGGCTCCGAAGTGGAGAAGCATCGACGCCCGTATGTCCTCACCGGACTCGGACCGAGTCTTGATAGCAAAGACAAAGCCGAGGACCACACCAAGGCAAGCGCAGATCTGGAAATGAGTAAAAGGTACGGATAAGCAAAGAAAAATACAGGGACAATGCGGCTCAAAAAAAAAAAAAAAAAGAGATGGGGGTGGTATGTATGCAAGGATCTAGAGCGTTCGCAGCCAATACAGGCATCCCCTGGGCCAAAGAAGCAAAAGCATCTGGTTATTGCTCATAGTCGTGGCACACCATTTCCGAGCTATCCCCAGTCGGATATAAGAAATGACCAATCAACCAGCACCAACGAGAAGAAAAAAAAACAAAAAACAAAAGGGAACCCCTGCATCTGCCATGTTATCGGATGGAGCCGCAGGGAGTTTGCAGCCGCATCCGCAAAAGTGGACCCTCAAGGTCCGGGTTATGACCCACAGGCTCCACCGACACTACGGCCCTGCGCCGGAATTCGGGTGCGGTGATGTGGGGCTCTTCTCTTTTACTGCAGAACAGTTGATGTGAGAGTATATAGAGGTGGGCTTGACCCGGTTGAAGAAGAGGTGGGAAGAGCTGGGCTGGACAGCATAAGACCTTGGGTTGATACGCACACCTTTACTACTTTTATTAATCATCGCTCTTGATTCTACTATATATATTATATATCAGTGCTCTAGACCCAGATCTCTACCGTTATTCACTACTATACCAGCCAAGTCTGGCAGACATACTCAAAATGGAACAACCAAATCCGAATCGATCATCGACAACCCTCCAAGACACCGACAGCCCAACATTTGCCCCTATAAACACCCACCAGAGCACCACCAACCGTCTGCGCTCCAGCTCCTCCCACAAAGAAACCCGCGACCCGGAGCTCGACATAGACCTCCCCTACCGCACCCTCAGCGCAAACGCCAACCTCGACGAGTACCGCGTCGAAGTCCCCGGCGGCGCCATCCCCGGCCCCGTCGAGCCCGAGGCCGTAGCACGCAAGTCGACAAACCATGAGCCAGGCCAGGAGAGGCGGTACAAGCTTGTTGCTTTCACGCCAGGCGACCCAGAGAATCCAAAGAATTGGAGCAAGGCGTTTAAGTGGTGGTGCACGCTCTGCGTGGCCGGGACTTGCTTTGTTGTCGCTTTTGCGTCGTCGGTCATCACGGCGGACATGGTAGGTGTGAGGAGAGATCTCAATGTGAGCAATGAGCTTGCGCTTGTGAGTATCAGCTTGTTCGTGGTTGGTTTTGGTGTTGGACCCATGATCTTTGCACCGCTCTCCGAGATCTATGGACGACGAATCATCTAGTGAGTACCCTTGTATCGAGTATCAACTCTTTGGTGCCTAACCGGAATATAGCGCATCTACATTGCTCGCGGCCGTCATCTTCATCATCCCCTGCGCCGTGGCTCAGAACATCGAGACTCTCCTCGTTTGTCGAGCCATTGACGGCATTGCCTTTTCCGCACCCATGACTCTTGTCGGTGGTACTCTTGCTGATCTGTGGAGGAATGAGGAGCGCGGTGTTCCCATGGCTGCATTCTCCGCCGCCCCCTTTATCGGCCCAGCCAGTAAGTTGACTCTCGAAGCAGTGATATACCAATAGCTGCTAACTTCTTGAATAGTCGGTCCTCTTGTTGGTGGTTTCCTCTCTGACGCTGCTGGATGGCGCTGGCTGTACTGGATCCAGCTTATTCTGGCCTTTATCGTCTGGGTTCTCATCACCTTTACCGTCCCCGAGACGTATACCCCTACTATCCTTGCCCGCCGCGCTCGCAAGCTTCGCGAACAGACTGGCGAAGCTGATCATGTTACCGAGCAGGAGCTCGACCTGCGACCTCTGTCTGAGCGTCTCAGAATCTTCCTCATCCGTCCTTTCCAGCTGCTCTTTGGCGAACTCATCGTCTTCCTCATCTCGCTGTACATGAGCGTCCTCTATGGCCTCTTGTACATGTTTTTCGTCGCCTTTCCCATTATTTACCAGAAGGGTAAAGGCTACTCTTCTGGAAAGACAGGTCTCATGTTCATTCCCGTTGCTGTCGGCGTCCTCCTCTCGGCTGCTTGCTCTCCCTTTGTCAACAAGCACTACCTCAAGCTCGTGGCCAAGCACAACGGCCATCCTCCCGCCGAGGTCCGTCTAATTCCCATGATGATTTCATGCTGGGCTATCCCGATCGGACTCTTCATCTTCGCCTGGACCTCTTACGAGGAGCTTTCCTGGGCCGGTCCCGCTATGGGTGGTTTCCCTGTCGGCTTCGGCTTTATTTTCCTCTACAATTCTGCAAACAATTACCTTGTCGACTCTTACCAGCACCAAGCTGCCTCTGCCCTCGCTGCAAAGACCTGCATACGAAGCTTCTGGGGCGCTGCCGTTGTTCTCTTTACCGAGCAGATGTACCAACGTCTCGGTGACCAATGGGCTTCGACTCTGCTGACCTTCATCAGCCTTGCCTGCTGTGCCATTCCCTTCTTGTTCTGGACGTACGGCGCCAAGATCCGTGAACGCAGCAAGTATGCTTATGCCGGAGATGACGAGGAGGTGGATGATATTGAAAAGGCCAAGAGTCGTGGCATCACTCCTGGCGGTGCCCATGTGCGTGATAATGCTGACAACGACGAAGACTTGCGCCGTGCTAGGAGCTACGTGAGCAACCCTTAAGCCAATGAATGGAAGCTGGCTTTCTACTCTATTGTATTTGATGGGCTCTCAAAACAACAGAAATAGACTTCGGGGGGGAACATAGTGACAGGATGATAATGCTTGGATAGAACCTGCATATGGAGACGAATATGCAGAGAACATGTTTGATAGTATACTTGGATATTTATTTAGCATAATACCCTTGAATTTAGGATCGTTTTTGCTTAGAAACACTGAACCATCAGTGCCATTAATTTGCTGTCTGTTGATAAGTGTCTTCCCTACCCTTTCCAAGCAAGGCGTTGCTGACCGTATGCAACAGACCACAGCTGTATCCTTATTGCGTATAGAAACACGGCCAACTGGGCGAAAAAGAGGCATTCAAAGACTTTCTCTTTTCAAAACTCCCTCCAAACAAGAACAAAGCGACTTCAAATGGCACGGACAGGAAGCGATTCACGGCGGCGCAGCTTGAGATCCTTGGTCAGCGAGTTCTTGCTCGTCTTGGTCTCTATCCACTCTTCGAGGTTGTTTAGAGTACATTCTGCAATCTCGGTGAGAGCTTCTTCAGTAAAGAACGCCTGGTGGCCGCAGACAACAACATTGGGAAACGTCATAAGACGCATGAGCTTGTCATCTTGAATGATGCTCGACGAGTGGTCGTTGTAGAAGAGCTCGCCTTCAGCCTCGTACACATCGAGGGCAAGGCCGCCGAGGTGGTTTGTCTTGAGCGCATGGATGACAGCTCCGGTATCGAGCAGGCCACCTCGGGAGGTGTTGACCAGCATGGCGCCCTCCTTCATCATAGACAGAGTGTCACGGTTGATGATGTGTCGTGTTTGCTCCATGAGGGGGCAGTGCAGACTGACAATATCGCATTCGGGCAGGAGGTCTGGGAGATCTCTGTACTCGCCATATTCCTCAAATGCTGGCGAAGGGAAGGGATCGTATGCGAGCAGTTTGCAGCCAAAGCCCTGCATGATACGCGCAGTAGCAAGGCCGATCTTGCCAACGCCAACGATACCGACTGTCTTGCCGTGGAGGGTCTTTCCAAGGAGACCATCGAGGGCAAAGTTACCCTCACGAACGCGGTTGTAAGCGCGATGGGTCTTGCGGTTGAGAGTCTGGATAAGAGCAACGGCAAACTCTGCAACAGCCTCTGGAGAGTACGACGGCACATTGGCGACCATTATGCGGAGCCGCTGTGCAGCATCGAGATCGACATTGTTAAAGCCTGCGCACCGCAGAAGAATGGCCTTGACGCCGAATTCGGATAGGGCCGAGATGACATTGTCATTAACAACGTCGTTGACAAAGACACAAATGGCGTCGGCTCCGTCCACAAGAGAGACAGTGTCTTCATTGAGAGGAAATTCGTGAAAGACGAGGTCGATGTTTGATGAGGCGTGCTTGGCGCTGAGAACGGATGTCAAGTACTTTTTGTCATAGGGCTTTGTGCTGAATACGGCGAGCTTCATTTTGCGGTGTTGGAGTGCTGGAGATGAGCGGAAGAAGAGATGTACGACGCAATGTGATGGGCTGAGATGAGATGTAGATGCAAGACTCAACAAGGATAGAGAATCGCTTATGTAGATAAAAGGTATTTCTGTGTGACGTTGGATTTAACAGCTCTTTCCCCAGATTGCGCGGGGGTTGGAGCTTGAACCTTGGAAGGTGCGGTAAACTTTCTGGGCGTTTCTCCACAACGGGCAAGAGAAAAAGAAAGAATGGAAGGAAGGATGAAATGTTGAAATAAGGGTTAGACTCTATGAAGGGAGAGGTAGCTAAAGACGGGTATATAACTAGATACTCGTCTCCTGAAAGAGAAGAGGAGGCCATAAAACCTAGAGTCAGGAGCAGCAATTAACTGCGAAGCATCCCCAATAGCAGCGTCGTCGTCAGCATGTGCCATGGAAAAATCAGGCCATGCAATATCCAAAGCTTGGATGCCAAGCAAACTGAAGCTGATAATTGAGTTGCGGCCTAGCAACGTGTGATAGATAAGAACAGGAATGTATAAATCAATTATTATTATTTTCAGCTGTTACTTCTCGATATGTTTTCACAAGACACTGCTTTAGACCGATTGCAGAATTGAGTAAGCTTGGCTTTGCTGACATGTGTCAGCCAAGATATACATATCAAGATATACCCAGCATACAACAGCAGACAAAGCATGGATTAGATTCACCGGCTGAATATGCAGCACAAAATCACATCCTACGCACTCCATGCTCACAAATGACTCATCTCATCTCTCTCCAAAATCTCCTTAAATTGCTCTGCACAGCCTGGAATCGTTCGATCGGAGTCCGGGGCGGGGTCCCGGGGTCTCATCCCCGGCCCCGAGTGGATGGGTTTGCTCATCGGCCGATATGCAAGGAACACGGAGCCCCTGAACATCCCGTACACATGGGCCGATCCCAAGAATCGACAGCCTATTTTGAGTTAAAGCTCCCGGCAAATGGAATAAAGTTATACAAGAGGATACAGAACAGGTTGCGAGCAAGCTATGACGCAAAAGTCGAATGATGAAGGGAACCAGGGCATACCCCCCGAAAACCAAACACCTCTACAATTTCTAACCGACTTGCCTCCCCTCTCAAACCATATATGTCCTATATATATGCCACGATCGTTATACTATCAATATTCAACCCTTAGCGTTCGACAACAGAAACGCTCTGACTCTCAGCAAACAAGACCTCCCGAAGCCGCATGACCATATAAGCACAGTTCCCAGTGCTACCAGGAACTTGGTAGTTGACCGGCAGCATAGATTATCTGAGCTTGACCCCTCATCAGAAGAGGAATTGACTCAACACTCATATGACTGATTGCTTGTGTTTATGGACCAGTATACTGGAGTTACGACAGCGCATAGAGAGTGGCTGCACATGATCTGAGGTGCTTGTGGGCTCTCAAGGCCTAACGAATCCATTCCCTCATGCAACCCCACGATTCATGTTGAGTTTAGCCGTCCAGATCAGATCCAGATCTTATCATGCAAACCCCATTGCAGCGGCATAGTGGAGTGACACCCTCCAGACATCGGCCCGGCCATCTCGGTACTGCATCCCTGCCCAGCCGCGGAGATGTAGCATACTGATCCTATTCATAGCATTCGTAAATATGTTGACCCGATCTCTTTTTGCTCCTTCCATATCGTCCGTGGCTTATACCAGACAATCCACCTATCGAGTATATGTTCCGCTGATCGTATAATCCTTCTTGGGCCCTTTGACCGTATACTCGATCCCCCACTCCTCTAGATTCACAGCCTGGAACGCAAAGTTGTACTTGACATCGTAGTAATCATCAATACACAAATGCCCCGCCTTGGCCTCCCATCCGTTCTCGGTCGCATTCGTAAACTCAATCTCGTGGAAGAGATAATCTGCGCGCTTCAGGTCCTCGGGTTTGGCGAACCACACGCTTAACACATCCTTGAGCTCATCATAGCGCCAGACGTAGCGGCGTGTAGCCCTGAAGCCAAAGCCTGAGTCTGTCTTGAACTCACCCTCCTCAATGTAGAGATACTCCATGCCCAGCTCCTCTTCGCTGTCTGTAGTGTTTTGACTTGGGTTGGTTGCGCATCGAAGACCGTCGGCTGTCTTTTCACGCAGGAGGAACTGTGCGGTGCCGCTGAAGTGGCCGCTTGGATGTGACGGGAGCTTGCTAACTAAATCACGCTCGAGTTTCCATGTACCAAGAAGGCTTCGGAAAACGGCGTGAGCTATGAATCTCGAAGTCGTCAAACCATCGGTTGCAGTCTTGTGTGCCTGCTCGAGCGATTTTGTCGCGGCATCTTTCGACTCTTGATCATCGCTGGGATTAGAGTACCTCGCTGGCGTGAGCATGTCTAGTGGTAGGTTGTTATGTGGCAGATCGGGAACTGGTGGCGTGAGAGGCTCGTGGGTATCAAGCTGAAGTGCCTCTGCAATTTCGTTCATGAGGTAGACATAGTCTCCCATAGGAAATTGTGATACGCGAGGGTCATCCCGTAGATCTAGTGTTCGCTGGATGGAAATGTCGTCACGGAGCTTTTGCTCAAAGACCTGAGATGTACGACCTGGAGAGACTTTGTCTGACCACAACGCGGCTACGAATCGAGCCTGCATCTGCATGACACCCCAGTATGGAGACCTGTAAAAGCCAACGAAGCCGAGATCGGGTACATCGGGATGGTGGGTTCCGTGGAAAGCCAAAGCAACAGGCTGGTCGATATGCTCTGGCGAATGCTGGAGCGTCATCAGGACGTGCTCGGGGAGATAGCTAATACAGGGCGAAGGATCAAACCCTGTTGCAACCACCACCGCTGCGATATTCTCAATCCTGGAACCATCAGATAATGTTGCCGTGGAGCCTTTCAAGCCTTGTACTTTGCCACTGGACAACTTGATCAATCCAGATCGAACAAAGTTGGTATACCATTCGCTAACAGCTAGATAAGGCTGTTTGTTGTCATTTGAGCCATCAATCTTGAGCAAGGAAGAGATTTCAGACTGGTCGGTTCCAAGGGCACTTTTATAAATACCGTGAAGCACCTTTGCTTTCTCCTCGGCGATGTGTCCTTGGGTGTTGAACAGCGGCTTAGGACGGTTATTGAGATTATAGGACGCAAAGTCCATGGGCAAAAAAGGCGCAGCTGGGCTCGTAGGCTGGATCTATTAGTAGTTTTATCGTAAAAGTTTGGTTTACTGCCTACCTTGGGACTTGTAAAGAGAGGAAACACCCATACTGGGCGTTGAATGACATGATGAATGCTGTACTTATCGACGTCGGCAATTTTTGATGGGTTGGGTGAGTTGACCTCGGAGGAGAGATGGCAGCCAACAGTTCCCGCAATCTCAACTCCAGACATTTGGCCCCCGACAATGAGTATTTTGCCACCACAAGGTCGAGCTTTGCCTAGCAGACCCTCGAGGTCTCTGTACTGACTGCTGTGGACAACTGGAATGCTGGTCTCTTTCGAGACGCTCTCAGGGATGATGGGCTTTCCGAAGAAGCCAGAGGCAACTAAAAGGTAATCGAAATTTTTGGTCTCAGTCCCAGAGTCTGATTTGAATTTGACGTTCCAACCCTGGGGTGTATCTTGTGGGCGCTGTACTCCCTCCACTCGAGTGCCAAGCTTGAGTTCAAAATCTGGGTTGTTCTCCAGGAAGCGCTCGAGATACTTGTCCAAATATCTCCCTACCATCCATCCTTGAGGAAACTGAGGATCTGCATCATCCCACGAAAGTTCACTGAACTGCACCGTATGTCTGCTTTGGTTCGCCCACATAAGAGGGTGAACCTGTCGTCTGGTGTCTGATTTGGAGATTGGCCACAGGCCCCCAACCTTGTCTTGAGCATCAAAAACAGTGACCTTGAACTCTCCAGGTGCAGTATTGTGCAACAGCGTCTTGGCTGCAACGAGTCCCGAAGGACCAGCGCCTAGCAGTCGTCAACGACGCCATAGAAGACGTGGGGTGTAACTCACCAACGATACAGACAGTCTTTGCCATGTTTCTCGCACCAAGAAAGTAATTTACAATAGACATACAAAAGCCTAGTGGTGGTCTATAACCCCTATTCAAAGCCAGCTTTCACGCTGTGCGGCGGCAGGGTTGAGCGATTTGAAGAGAGCTGGGGTGGATGAACTCGGCCAATACCAGACAAAGTGTGAACTGAGCTCAAGTGAAGCAAGAAATCTATATCTTTTTACTTACGAGCACAGAACACTCCCTTCTGGTGACCGACTATCAGAAGCCTAGAGCAGATTCTCAACTGACATACAATAAACTGTGAATAAAGGCATCCAATGGTTCAGCACTATAAATAGCTTTGTCCGTGATTCGGAAGATCTCGGCTTACCTAAGCGCCTGTGGTATATTATTCATGAGTATATTTTCACACAAACATGGAATTGTTCATTGCCAAAAGCCAAGAACGCTCCCGACAAACCCAAATTTGAAGACAAACACATTGCCGTTCGCTGAACTAACGCCTCTGCTATTCCTGGATTGCATCGCGTTACATTCCAGGGTATGTTGTTCCTGATAATCCCAAACCCGGCCAATAAAGAAACCCAATTTTTAAAGGGTGGTAGTTACTCTATAACTATTAGCAGTTTTAATTTATTAATATTATTTTTCTCTTAAAACCTCTATACGTATAACTAGTCCTTTCTGAAATAAAGCGATTGATCGTTATCCTGTTTTGTACCGTCAGCCAGCTACCATCTACATCCTCTAGACTGGTTCTGACAGCAATGCCCCTGTCTAAGCACCTTTATTTTGTAACCCAGAGTTAACCGCGGTTATGCTGAATATCGCATAGCAAGATACCTTGATGGCGAACGAGACTGCGAAAATATCGTGATCTCATTCATCTCAGATCTTCGGGATTTAGGTAGTAATCCGTCTGCATCTGCCCCGCCAATGTCGTCATATCCTTACGAATCAATCAATGTGCCGAGATTCAACTGTGGAATAACAACGTTGAGAGAACTCTGATGCTTTGAATAAATAGGGACCAAACTCTACCTGCAAAGTCGATTAAATCATCAGTTCTGTCGAGAGCATCTCTTCTAAATACCCTCACCATAATCAGACTCACTTACACACATCATGGCCCCTCACCACGTCCTCCTCCTCGGCGGCCATGGCAAAGTTGCCCAGCTTCTCACCCCTCTCCTTCTAAAGCGCTCCTGGACCGTCACCAGTGTTATCCGCACATCGGAGCAGACAAAGACCATTGAGCAGCTCGGCGCCGGCCTCCCTGGCAAACTCAATGTTCTGGTTCGCAGCATCGAGGACGTCACGTCTCAGGACAAGGCCTGGGGTATCTTGACCGAAGTCAAGCCCGACTATGTTGCCTGGAGTGCCGGTAGGTTAAAACACGAGAAATTTCTGTGAGCAATCAATGCTAATTAGAAGCAGGTGCTGGAGGCAAAGGTGGCGCTGAACGGGTATGTATCAAACCTAACCGCTCATATCAGCTCACTTACTAACTCACCCACTCACCTTAGACGTTCAAGGTGGACCGAGATGCCGCCGTTCATTTCATCAACGCAGCTGCTTCTGTACCCACCATCACCAAGTTCCTCCTCGTCTCGTACCTAGGCTCTCGTCGCGCAAGCGCGTCATGGTGGCCCTCCGGCGAGTGGGATGAGTATAACCAAAAGGTCAACAATGGCGTGCTCGCAAACTACTACAAGGCCAAGATTGAGGCTGATGAGGTCCTTTACAAGGTCTCTAAGCAGAGCTCTACCCTTGTTGGCATTGACCTTCGGCCCGGAACCCTTACAGACAAGCCTGCTACAAAGGTTGAGTTTGGCAAAACTAGGCATATCTCAGCTGGGGACGGTATCAGCCGAGAGGCTGTTGCTGAGGTTGCTTCTCACCTTCTCGCTCATGATGGTGTCAAGAACGGATGGTATGATCTTCTCGACGGCGATGAGGAGATTCCAGCTGCTGTGGACAGAGTCCTCCGAGACAGTGTTGACGCTGCCGAGGGCGAGGCCATCTACAATGCTTAAGGGTATTCATCCGTACATGATCATGACCGTCTAATGAAACCATCTATAACAGACTCGGTTTAATCATATGTTCTAAGTGCTGACTCCATCTCTCATGTGATCTGATGCCCCGACTGTCCGTGGCAACGCCATAGCTAATTGTACAGATCTGACCCTTGTATACATAACTAAATGTGCTCCCCACCAAACATGTGGAATCTTCTAATGTGAATCGTATCCCGAAACTTGGAAGTAATTAATCCGTGATAGACTTCTCAGTGTCCTCAGCCGAACATGAGCGTAGTTGTCGAGTTCTCTCAAAGGTATTGCCATGTTCCTTGCAAGAGCCAAGCCGGCTGTTGAGACGAATGCCGTCTGGGTATGCTTGATGTCTTCCGAACCACCTGGCCATGGCTGCATGGTATTCCTCACAAAAGGTCTTCCAGCTCGTGCTGAAATAAATAATGGTGTTCCAGACACCCTGGAGCGGAAGCACACAGCCACTGGCGACGCTGAGACTGAAGCTGATTCTGTCGTGGTGGGTCAGACTATATAGCCTATTGACAGAACTTGGGATCCATGTGATCAAGACTGCAAAACCGAAGATGAAGCTGGTACGCAAGTATGCCATCTTGACAGGATCAAAACGCTTGAGTTTCAATGAGGCGTTCGACTTGACAGCACGAAGTCTAGTCATCATGGTTGAAGGTGGCTGTGGAACGCGTTCACATGTGCATACGGTTTCGAAGCGATGTCCTCTGCCGCAGTAACTCGGTTCAAGATTGTCAAAGGATGCAGGTACACCCCAAGACTGAATGCGCGCAGGACTGGTTCCGGAATGAACAGCAGCTGGCAAGGAGAGCTCGTGGTGTGCTGCCTGTCTCGGCACTTCGCTCGTGATTTGAACCTCGGTGACAGCAGTACCGTAGAACTCTCGACGACTAGTGAGGTTCTGGAGACAAGAGTCAGTATTGTCTCCCTCACTGGCATTGGTTGGGAAGGCTACCGCTTCTGAGGAGCCTCTGTGCTCGCTGCTTGAGTAAGGAATGCCACCGTTCTTCTCCAAACTTTCCAATGGGTCTATCACCATGTGCTTAAGCTGGTTTCGATGATGGAAGACACGGTATCCGACTGCGACATAGATCATGATTGAAAAGAGAGAAAAGATCCAGATAGGGATGTAATATGCATATAGGCGGACAATGCTCCAGTCTGTTCCAATCCAGCACCACAACTAGCATAGATCAGTTTCACTGAGTCAATGTCAAACCTTCAGAAATCACTTACGGTAGCATCTCCGAATATGAGGCCATCGGGAGCGTCCCGAATTGAAATTAGGACAACAGCCGGGATCAATGGGCCACCAAAACAGATGACACAGTACAGCCAGGCATACTTGCGAAAGGTCCGGGGATCTGCATTGCAGAAGAAAACGAGGAATACATTGATAGCCATTGCAAGAGACCACCAAGGATCAGATTGCATGAACCTGTGAGTTATTCGATCAGCGAGGTAGCAAAGTCAGGGGTTGAGGAATGTACCATTCAAAGATGAAGGCCTGAGCCTGGCATAAATGAGAGCTCTCGCCTCTTTCAAGACCATCGTAACCGATCATCGATGCCACACTGGCACTAGCATTGGCAACCGAGGCGAAAACGAGGAAGAGGTTGGGCGTGGTTCGAAGCTTCTTGAACAGGCCGTAGGAGAGCAACAAGAGAAGGATGGCTACCATGGAGCAGCCTGCACCAACTCTCTCGATCGTAATGAGGCAGTCGATTTGCTCCGGCGAGAACTTCCAACTCCGGTGGTGCTCCTCCATGTTGACGATTTTCTGATGCCGAAGTGTTGGAGGTTGAGGACACACAGCGGTTCGCGGCGGATCCGAACACTGCCACGGCGAGCGTGGAGAAAAATAGTGAAAGAAGAAGAAGAGAAGGAGAAAAGAACAATGGAAGGAACAAGAAGCAGGTTGATCGCAAGCCTCAAACAGAGATTGGCTTTGATTCTCAACGGCAGGCACGTGTGGTGCAATATAATAAAGTTGGCAGGTGCCATCAGTGGCAGCCAGCTGCATTATGTGGCTTGTGCCTTCCTGCACTGAATCATCTTCGGTTTGGGAGACGAGATAGTAATATAAAAGCTACCTACCTACCTAGGTAGGCAATAAATTGAATAACTACCCCAGTTAAATCTGTTTGCTCTCCACTTGTTGTTATTCGAGTGCCTAATCACCACGTGTAACTGATACTGGTTGATGTGAGTTGTATTGTCTTAGTATATATTAAATGCCCAGCTAATCTACCTATGATTATAAAAGAGCATAATTACGACAATGAAATAAGAGCTGGTTAGACATAGAAGGCTTAAGAAGCTGCAATTTTTTCCTTCTTTTTCTTGGTAGAGTTCTTCTCGAAACAATAAAGATGAGTATCGCAGGACGTTGAAGATGCTATTCAATATCAAAGTACACGCTCAGCCAATCAGAGCCACATGTTTAGCTTTCGGACCTGCCGCAAGTACCTCGGCTTCATGTCCGCTTCTCCAATGCCGATCAACTTCCCTCGCAAATGCAGAAACTGGCGTCTTCCTCAATTCTTCATCCAAGTCCACGGTGCCAGATGATGCATGTTTCTCGAATACTACAGAGACTCAGACCTCAGACCTGTACTGCCATTCCGAGACTATCATTCCTCCAATCGGCCCCGCTCCCCCGGCTCCGACATCGCCTCGGCCCTCCCGCCCATACCAGCATTTTAAGCTTCTCATCATCCAGCATGGAGTACCCACCTTTTAATAACACAATCCTTTGCCCAGCACTCAACCTGCTCCCCGAAGACACGCCGCAAGACCGTTTCACCTCAGAGCTTGCCTTCTTTGCCTCGCACCCCTGGACAGCGGCTCTTCTCTGCGCGCCAGACACAATCCCCTTTCTCCCATCATGCCGGAACCCGCAGTCCTCAGCGCACGACCAGTTCTTTGGCCACACGCTCAATAGTGCTCGTGGATTGTCTCACTTTATAAGCTTCTTCCGCGCGCCTAGCCATGAGATCGCGCGGGATCCAGAGCACAACATCACAGAGATTGTCGTGCTTGTGGCTGTGGGTGAGGGCACAAGCGGGTATCCTGGGGTTGTTCACGGGGGTATCGTCGCGGCTTTGCTGGACGAGACCATGGGGACCATCTTTGACCTGAATGGGACTCTGGGAAAGGAAGCGAGAGCGTTCAGGACGGGCAGTGTGACTGGTGGCATAGAAGTCAAGTACTTGAATCCTGTACCTGTGAATAGTGTTCTTTGCATCACAGCTGTTGCAGAAGAGATTGACGGCCGGAAGACCAAGGTTAGAGGTGAGATGAAGAATGAGAAGGGGGAGGTCCTGGCAACTTGCTCGAGCAAGTGGGTGGCGCTTAAGCCAAGCCTGTGAAGGTAGGTGATGTTGAGCGATTGGCGTATGTAAATGTCAGTGAGCAGGGCTCCTGGGTTAGACCAAGAATATACATAGCTAGAAATGAGAAGAGAGGTGTGAAAGAATGCTCAAGAACTGATATCCGAATTCCACCCAAGGTATCTTGTCGCCATAAGAACTATCCAATACATCTATTTGTCAACGCCCAAGGTTTTTCGGCCGTAAGTCATATTGTAACACCATCATTTCGAACTCTCTCCTCTCTCCGACCTCATAGCAGGAACAAAAGACTTGACAGCATCCTTGAGGTTGTGTGGGTCTTCCAAAACTTCGTAAGCTGTCTCTCGCTTACTCTTGTGTCCCTGCTGCCAAGACTCCTCACGATCATCCAACTCGCTCTCGGCTGAGCTGATACTACTCTGGCTCCTGTTCATGACCATGTTGATCATCCTGCCCTCGTTCTTCTTGACGTCGCGCTGGTTTTCCTTCATCTTTTGCAGGTCATTGTCTTCCCAGTGCAATGCCACAATGCCTAGTCCTGGGAAGTTCTTTCTGAGAAACTCTTTCAAGGCTGGGAGTGTGGACTTGTCAGGTCGGTACGTCCCTGAGTCGTTGTCGATCACGAGCTGGTAGTATGCGGGATCGTGAGGAGGATGCTCACTAGGTGGACCACCAGGAATAGGTTGTTGCGGATGCGTTCTTACGTGAGGATGTACTTCGTCAGAAGATACAGGGTGCTTGAGTCGTCTAATAAAGAACTCTCCAGAACATGCAATGTAGGTCTCAACGTCAGAATGCATAGTGTGTTTGCTCAGCATATCGATACCAAACTCTTTTCCAGTCTCTGTAAACCTGAACATACCATCCAAAGTCAGGACATATGTGAAGATACGGCCTCCTTCGTCGTAGTGGACAAGCTTTAAGAATTGTTCCGAAGCCTGTCGGGTGCATGCATCATAGCCCCCATACTCAGTTGATGTGTTGAAGTTGTAGATGCGGCGATGTTGGCTGTGCAGTGCCTTGTTTAGGATGGTACCGCGCAAGCCTGCTGAGGAATAGATGGATGCGATGATGGGTTTGAACTCGACAAAGCGATGATACAGTTTGGGAGGTACGGGACCTTGAAGTTGCATTTCATTCGCTTGAAAGCTGATAGCAAATTAGCAGAGGTCCATACGATCGAATAAGGGACAACTTACTCATATTTCTGAGTCCGACTCTTTGTCTTGCCATGTTGGTCGACTTGTTCGTCTCGATTCACTCGAGCGTCATCCTCGGCATTCGCATTCACCTTGACACCAGCAATGCGGCCTATCAAGGGGCTAAAGTGCTTGACCCATGTTGTTGGCCCAACTGTATACATCTGCGCATGCGGAGGATCCGACGGTCCTAAGAGCTCCATACTCAGGCGCAAGAGGGGTGTCATGTGAACATTGGAGTTGATGACACTTGTAAGGGCTTTGGCAAAATAGGCTCGCTTGCTCATCACTCGCTTCTTAGCTGGATAGGTGTGACCTGGAGGTGGAATGCCACGCCACTCTTGGGATATACTAGGCACCTTGATTGTGACATTGCCAAGTCTATCATCGTGGTCCGGAAAGTCTTCGTCATACATCCGACATTTCAGAGTGAATCCAGTTGGTGGGACATTTGCAACAACCCATTCATCTTCCCACTTTGGCTCGGTGGTTTTCCTGATAGTTTTTGTCCTGTGAACAAGGTCGGGATCCTCCTTGTGTCGCTTCGGCTGAGTGCCTACCAGCGTCGCGTGAAGGAAGGGATCTGAAGAGGCAGTGACAAAGTCGGCGGGAGGAAGATTCGAAGCGCCATGAAAGATGAAGCGGATGGTATACCCTTGAGGCGCATCGGGAAGAGGAGTTGAGTCGAAGCCGCCTGGGGGGCCTTTTTTCATCTTGTTAACACGGTCTTTGAGGCCGGTTCCTAGCCTGCTTGGACTCTTCAGTATGTGAAAATCGTCTTGATGTCTATTCTGTGTCTCGTCTGCTGGGTTTCCATTGCGATATGGTGTGTCGCCGTGGCCGTTTGGCTGGCCGTTGGTGCTGATTCGAGCGGGCATTATTACATGGGCTCTTCCTTATATCTCAGGTTATGGAAGATTGCGATCCAAGGTGAAGATTACGCCCGAGTCCGTTGACGCCGCATTAATAGATCTCACAATCAAAGGATGCCGCGTCAGTCAAAACGATGATTGGTCTCTCATCCGAAGAGCCGAATTGTAGTGTTGTAACCAAGATGAAGGAGGAGGGCTGAGTTCTGGACCGCAAGAGGCTTATCCTGGCGTGCCTGTAGCCTGTAGGGGTCTGTCCTCGTGGTGTGATAAGCGTCGGGTCGTGGCAACCACAAGCTACCTAGTGATTCTGCAACGCCGGAAGGTGGCTGATATATCTTAAAGCCAGCCCGTGCCGTGCTAGTCAGCTTCAATTAAAATCCATGGTTAATTCATTTCGTTTGTTACCATGAGACGAGCCCAGCCCTGCCCAGCCACTCCTCTATCCATCCACAGCCGCAAGACCCTTGACACACAGCTCTTGGCCATGTGAGCGTCGCAAGCTTAGGACCGACAGCTCATTAAAGCATAGTTATTCTTGCTATATCTGACGTCACCTTGGTCTGTGAAACAGCGCAAGCTCACGGATCCAGCGGCATTTGATCTGCCAAGGACTCGGCTGAGCTGGGCTGTCGCGGCTACAAGTGCCGCCCAAGCAACGCCGGGCTCGTGATATCCGGGCGCTAACACTTGGCGGGGGAGTTGGAATAGAGTGGAGTGCAGTACCTCAATATTCATGATAACTTTGCATGTCGCGCTTTACTACCAAGTATTGCAATTTCTTTTCGACAACATTTTGGTGATCTCGGAATTTCCCCCAAAGGTCGCTTCGCAAATCAATCTACAAGAGATTCACGAGGGTCTTGATAGTATTGCATCCAGAGATGAGTTTAGACAACCTAAAGATGCCAGTCTTGAATCAGGCGCAGTCCGTTTTGATATCAATCAGCGTGGACCGTAAATGAAGTGAGATACAGTGATCGCTATTATGTAGGTATCCTGCTGAATGTCTGGGTTCTAGGGTGAATAAGACACAAGCCAGTCCCAAAGCCAACAATTCCAGCTCTCACGATGTCGGACTGGAAGAGAAACTTTGTCTCAGGTGATGGTGCTCGCAACCTCATTAGAAATCTAGCCTAGTCACGTTTCGTATTATTGAGTTCCGAAAAATGTCTTCTTGCGACATGGTCAAGCCGTGATAGCTCCAGAGGTCAATCTCATTGATTTTCCGGTCACGATACATTCGAAACCGAAAACAGACAAATGAAATGCGTGATAACTAGAAATACTCATGAAGTGATCGATGTTGATGTTGAACGTAGTGAATAATCCATGCAGACCGTGCCATCATCAACCTGACTCTCCAGCACTAATAGCCGCCGCTTTACGTTTGATAGCAATAAAGTTTTGGGTATCGACGAGCATTCTATTAACGCTCAAGCTGTATGTAGGATGCAACTAAAGTTGATTGATGCATGACTCTTAAGGCATAGTAGACTGACTTAAATACCTAAAGATGATGATTGACATGTAATAACGGTAAAAATTAGACAATAGAGTGTAAAGCTTCGCCAAATTAATTGTCTAAGCAAACCTTGGATATTTGTGCTCAGTCAAAGTTTCGATAACAACTGCTAATAACATGAATCTATCTAGTAGTTGGTTCGATCAACCACATATAATTATGAGAGGAGTAATGGCCTTGAAAGATACCCGAGGCCCAGCTAGCTTTGTATCTTTTATATACCATCTCTTGGAGTTGTGTGCGTATGTCGTGAAATTCCAGTAGACTATTGAGCTGCTTTCTACTCATGTTTGCAGTACTTTTTAGTTCGCCTTAATACGAGCTTGGACTCATGCACTTTCATTCATGGCATTTATTCTTGTCAAACAACTTGGTGTCACGAATCCCTCCTAACTGTACATGTACAGCTATTGAGAGACTCTTACAATACCAGGCACTTGGCTAATTGCCGAGTGAGCACGACAAAGATTGTGCAAGCCCACACGAAGTAAAGGGCTACCGTCCGATTCAGGATTACTTGGCGGGGATATTGTAGTAATATGTAATGTTACTCAGATTCGCCGGTGTGTAACAAGACGCCTGTCATTTCCACATGTATGCAAAGGTAAGGAACAGAGGATCACAAGTTCCGTAGGACTGAAACAAGAGATTGACCAGCTTAGGTGGAGAGCTATCTCATAAGCAATTACGACAAAACATATGATTTCATAATCATCTTGGCGTTTCCTAGCTTTCGAAAACATCAGATTGTATATACTACATAGACATGTTGCAATAAATCTTGTCCAATTCTTAATGCCTTCTTCCTCTTGTCACGATAAACACAAGCAGATTCGTAATGGCAAAACTATTTAACGAGCTTTAGAGCATATCATGAGATATACATGGGGATCGGAGCAACACAATGCAAGTCACCATGGGCACGATCCGCACGACTATGGTTACAGGTGATCAAGTGGTCACTGAAGAATAAATGGTTGATTGGATAAGGTCTCCGGCTCTCGATGGTACACAGAGTTGTCAACCGAGAGCACCGCCTCTTTGAACTGCTTGGCAAACATAGCCAACTTCACAATAAAGCATCGCTATAAGAAATCTACGTGCAATCCATGTGGGCCGTTAACTGATATCACAAAGCGGCATAAACTGTACGAATTAGTGACAGAGTTACTGCGTGCTGCGGATCGGATACGCGTGACCATTGCAGAGGGAAACCAGTGATAAAGTAGGTATGTGTAAACAAATAGGCTATTATGATGGCTGAAGGAGAGAGAGGTGAAGGTTGATTCCATGGTGGAGGAAAGCCAACCACGAGGTAGAGCCAAGACTAACCGTTGGGCAGATACGAGCTATTTATACCACGTCTGGCCTGAGGAGAACTCTTTTCACGCTTAAGGCGGGCTATGTATGTGTATGAGGACCAGGCTCCTCATGTAGAATGTATCTATATCTACCGCATCTCCGCAGGAAGACCTCCAGTTGATCAGCGGGATTGTTCGGGGTTACAGCGGTTGGGCCAAGCAATCACGACAACTGAATGAGGTATTTCACAAGAAACTTGTCGCCCTGCCAAAGTCTACACGTACCAGGCACATGGCTATTCGTAGATGTATCTTTACCTCCCGTCATCACCTCAGGGACAAAATCGGATTCTTTGAGCTTCTCCCAATCATCATCCCAAGTGGACCCTTGATGCAAAGTGATTGGTGATGCTCGTCATTCTAGCTTGCCATTGCCCCGCCGTCGATCTTATTGCCCCGCCCATTGCGAGACAGAGATCCAATTGAAAGAGCTAATCCAAGCTTCAGACTGAGCTCACGCCAGAATTCCCATTGTTCTGGCACTGCATTTGCACCTGCATTGCACCTACTTACTGACTGCTTCCCCTCTACCTCGCTCTTATAAAGCTCCACGCTCGTCCTCTTTCCCCCAAGATGCGTGCTTTCTCTCTTGCATCCATCCCTCGCACAGCCCGCATCACCGCTCGCATCAATCCCTTTTTATCCCAAACTCGCAACTTCTCCTTTACTCAAGCAACAATGGGCGTCACCAAGACCACAACCCAGGAGGGAACCGGTGTCCAACCCCAAAAAGGCAACACCGTCACCATTCAGTACACCGGTTGGCTCAAGGACGAGTCCAAGCCCGACCACAAGGGTGAACAGTGTGTCTCCCCGTTTTACCCATTCGTCTTTAACTACAACTAACATGCTCCCTCACAGATTCGATTCCTCTGTCGGTCGAGGCGACTTCGTGGTCAAGATCGGCGTCGGTCAGGTCATCAAGGGTACGTCGGCTTCTACTGCCTGAGCTATTAGAAACGAAAAGACGCCGAAACTAATTCGACGATGTAGGCTGGGACGATGGTGTAACTCAGATGAAGGTTGGCGAGAAGGCCACCCTTGACATCTCTTCGTACGTCTCTACAATGCCTGCTACACTCTTGTCGCAAGCTTTGCTAACAATCTTCCACAGCGATTACGGCTACGGCGCCCGGTAAGCTCACAACCATAGCGCCTCACTTCTCGCGCACAGATTAACCTTTGGTATACGAAGCTAACACCTATCTGCAGAGGCTTCCCCGGCGCCATCCCCCCCAACGCCGACCTCATTTTGTAAGTGGCAATGGCTGCACATCATATCAATCGACATTCTAACAATATCGTGTAGTGACGTTGAGCTCAAGAAGGTTCAGTAAACACTCCAGTCGTATACCGCCGTTTAGATCTTTTCGGAACCGATAAGACTTTGTCATGGCAAATATCTGCTTATACAAGTGCATCATTACAATGCGGTGCGGTTGAGGAATTCCTACCGCAGGCATTATTCTACGACCACGAAAGAAATAAAAAAACAAATCGAACCCTTCCTCACTATGACATGGCGATGTGATGAGATATATGCATTGCTTGCCGGGCGAATCCCCCCTCGCATGAATAGAATAAGAATTAACTGGCTATTGGGGAGTATCAATTATTAAATAAAGATCAAGTACAAAGCTCATTATGAGCTTGCAGACCCGAAGCAACGCATCATGCGTCTGCCCCACGCGGTCTGACCCCGCCATTAGATCCAACTCTGGATGGCCTGCAAAGCAAACCCTTTAATGCGGTGTCTGTCTTAAGTATAAGGTGGGTGTTTACTAGCAGGGAATAGGGAGCTATTTAAAACATCTTGCACCGCGAACTAACCAGATAATGCTTATGGAATCCAACGGAAGCTTGGAATCACTCAGTGTGCCTAAAAGTTAATGACCCATGATTTGGAGTGGTGTGGGGGAACACGTACATAGGTACGTAGAATGTTTGTAAATGTGATTTGTCTCACAGCTTCTAGTATTGGCAAGATGGAAGGGAAACCAAAATAAATAAAGTTACAATCCTCTCTAACAATCGCGATATGAAATCGTGCAACGTATCGTATTAACTTTATGTCTATATCTTGATAGAGCACCATCTCAGGTTGCTTATGTAAAGCTCAGATTGCTGACAGTGGAGCCAGCCCAGCCAGCTCTTGCTTGAGTTGCCTCATGCTACACTAAACTGACTCGGGCCATTACCTCATCAACAGTTGCGCTCTCTTCCCAACCCGACTCCAAAGGCCAGAACTTGTTCTCTCACATATTACGACCTGACCATATTGCGATACTTTGTTTTACGACTACTATAGTCTGCGACGAGCGCCTATACAGCCCGCAGATTACTCTTCCACCTTTACTTCCTCTCACCGTACACATTTTGCTGTTCGGCGGGGTTGAGCTCTGCCTGGTGCTGGATCGCCTCGCCACGACCGAGATAACGTCTCCCAAGATTACGAACCCACCCGAAGCAGACAAACCGGGGAAGCGAAAGCTCTCCAGCGGGGAGTCATCTACCCATAAGCGCACCATGGCCGTAAGTACAAACTTTGCGAGCTCCATAACTGGACCCATCAACAATTCTCGTTTTTCTTTGAACATTGGGGCATGTGAAAACTGTTGATCTCTAGACCCTTAACACTGCCATCTATACAACTTGATTTTAAGTATGCTGACAATAACCGCTCAACAGGGACAAAAGCTGCCAGAAGTCGATCTCGCGACCCGAATGCAGGTCGACGAATCTGTCGTTGGACATGGCGAAATCGACGAGTCCCTTTACAGTCGACAACTCTATGTCCTAGGCCATGAGGCTATGAAGCGCATGAGCGCTTCCAACGTGCTCATTGTTGGTCTCAAGGGCCTCGGTGTCGAAGTCGCCAAAAACATCGCCCTGGCTGGTGTTAAGAGCCTTACACTCTACGACCCCGCTCGGGTTCAACTCGCCGACCTCTCTTCTCAGTTTTTCCTCACTCCTGAAGATGTCGGAAAGCCCAGAGATGAGGTTACTGTGCCCCGTGTTGCCGAGTTAAACGCCTACACTCCCGTCAAGCTTCACCAGTCGTCTGGTCTCGATGATAACCTCTCTCAGTTCGACAAGTACCAAATTATCGTTCTGACCAACATCCCCATCCATCAACAGAAGGCCATTGGAGACTACTGCCACAGCAAGGGCATCTATATCGTCATTGCCGATACTTATGGTCTTTTTGGATCCATCTTTTGCGATTTTGGTGAGAAGTTCACCGTCATTGATCCTACTGGCGAGACTCCCCTTAGCGGCATCGTTGCGGGAATCGACGAGGAGGGCTTGGTTTCCGCTCTGGACGAAACTCGACACGGCTTGGAAGATGGTGACTACGTAACATTCTCCGAGATTGAGGGTATGGAGGGACTCAACGGAGCCGAACCCCGTAAGATTACGGTCAAGGGCCCCTACACCTTTTCGATTGGCGATGTGTCTGGACTAGGCCAGTACAAGCGAGGTGGTATTTACACGCAAGTTAAGATGCCCAAGATCATCAACTTCAAGGACTTCACTACCGCTTTTAAGGAGCCTGAGTTCCTCATCTCCGATTTCGCCAAGTTTGACCGGCCCCAGCAGCTCCATCTTGGTTTCCAGGCACTCCATGCTTTCCAGCTCAAGAACCAGAGGCTTCCAAACCCCATGGACGATTCTGATGCAACCATCGTGTTGGGCGCTGCTAAGAAGTTTGCTGAGGAGGAGGGTCTTGAGATTGAGCTGGACGAGAAGCTTCTCAAGGAGCTGAGCTACCAGGCTCAAGGTGATCTCAACCCTATGGCTGCATTCTTTGGTGGTATCACGGCACAGGAGATTCTCAAGGCCGTTTCTGGAAAGTTCCAGCCCATCAACCAGTGGATGTACTTCGATTCCCTCGAGTCCCTACCTACGTCCACCAAGCGATCCCCTGAACTTTGCAAGCCCATCGGTAGCCGATATGATGGACAGATTGCCGTCTTCGGTACTGAGTACCAAGACAAGATTGCCAATCTGAAGCAATTCCTTGTTGGAGCTGGTGCGATTGGATGCGAGATGCTCAAGAACTGGGCCATGATTGGTTTGGGAACGGGCCCCAAAGGCAAGATCTGGGTAACCGACATGGATTCAATTGAAAGGAGCAACCTGAACCGACAATTCCTCTTCCGCGCCGACGATGTTGGCCAGATGAAGAGTGATCGCGCTGCTCTGGCCGTTCAGAGAATGAACCCAGACCTTGAAGGACATATGGAAACGCTGAAGGAACGCGTTAGTGCCGATACTGAGAGCGTTTTCAACGAGGATTTCTGGCGAAACCTTGATGGTGTGACCAATGCTCTTGACAACGTCGAGGCGCGAACCTACGTTGACCGCCGATGCGTCTTCTTCCAGAAGCCCCTCCTCGAGAGCGGTACCCTCGGCACCAAGGGTAACACACAAGTGGTTCTTCCCCATCTTACCGAATCCTACTCCTCCTCCCAGGATCCCCCCGAGAAAGAGTTCCCTATGTGCACTATCCGAAGCTTTCCCAACAAGATTGATCACACGATCGCCTGGGCAAAGGAGTATATGTTTGAGAAGCTCTTCGTCAAGGCTCCCCAGACTGTCAACCTGTACCTAACTCAGCCTCAGTTAATTGAGAACTCTTTGAAGCAGGGTGGTAATCAAAAGGAGACTCTTGAGACGATTCGTAACTACCTCACAACTGAGAGGCCACGAACCTTTGAAGATTGTATTGCCTGGGCTCGCCAGTTGTTCGAGTCGGAGTTCTCCAACAAAATTCAGCAGCTCCTCTATAACTTCCCCAAGGACTCCGAGACATCTTCCGGTACCCCCTTCTGGTCTGGTCCTAAGCGAGCTCCTGATCCTCTCAAGTTTGACTCTAACAACCCCTCACACTTTGGGTTCATTGTGGCCGCAGCCAATCTCCACGCTTTCAACTACAACATCAAGTCGCCTGGCACTGATAGATCTATCTACCTACGGGAGTTGGAAAACGTCATTGTCCCCGACTTTACACCCGACTCTAACGTGAAGATCCAGGCTGATGATAAGGAGCCTGTAAGTATTTTCTCATCACATGGAAATGACAGGACTAACATGTATATAGGAGCCCGAGTCAAGTAGCTTTGACGACAATGACGAGCTAGAGAAGCTGACTGCTAGTCTCCCGTTACCCAACACTCTATCAGGGTTTCAGCTGGTCCCTGTTGATTTCGAGAAGGATGACGACTCGAACCATCACATCGACTTCATCACCGCTTGCAGCAACCTGCGAGCAGAGAACTACAAGATTGAGCCCGCTGACCGACACAAGACCAAGTTTATTGCTGGCAAGATCATTCCCGCTATTGCCACCACCACGGCACTGGTGACTGGTCTGGTTGTCCTGGAGCTATACAAGATTATTGATGGCAAGGATGATCTGGAGCAGTACAAGAACGGTTTTATCAACCTGGCACTGCCCTTCTTTGGTTTCAGCGAGCCCATTGCAAGCCCCAAGGTCGAGTACCAAGGACCCGAGGGCAAGGTTACCTTGGACAAGATCTGGGACCGATTCGAGATCGAAGACATCACCCTACAAGAGCTTTTGGATACTTTCAAGGCCAAGGGTCTCAGTATCAGTATGCTGAGCTCTGGTGTCAGTCTTTTATATGCTTCATTCTTCCCCCCTGCTAAGCTTAAGGAGCGATATGGCCTCAAGCTCAGCAAGCTGGTCGAGACCATCTCGAAGAAGCCTATTCCTTCTCACCAGAAAGAGGTTATTTTTGAGATTGTAGCCGAAGATCTTGCGGAGGAAGACGTTGAAGTGCCATACATTAAAGTCAAGATTGCATAAAAGTAGTCTTAGGGGTTAAGACGAGTCGTGAGATATGTATGTTAGACATCACGTGAGCGCAATTGAGCACTAGAAGTGAATAAAGGATGGGCGAATCCATTCATATAGATAAATCTATACCTGTATGAAGAAGAATAATCGCAGTGCCTCTACTCCGAGAACGTATCATCTGCAATTGTCCAATTTTCATACCCTACCTCCTACCTATGTTTTCCTAAAGGATTACGATCAAGGTAAAAGATATCGTCCATCGATAGATAGTCTTTTACCAAGCTTCATGTCATGCTGAAGGGAAGCTTAGCAAGAATGCAGGCACTGTTCACTAAGCAACTTGCATAGAAAGCGGGGGTCTCATTACGCCACTAGCTCAACAATGATGGAGAATCCACCTGACGGCCTAGAACTGGGCTTTCGTAGGGGCTGCTGAGCAAGCATTAGTTAGAGAGTGGTGATGCGGCAACTTTTCAGCGACTTGCATTCAGGGCTCAGCTTCGGAACTAATATAAAGTGATGGTTTATCGCCGTCATTGAGTCGTTCGACTTCTTTTTGTGATATGTCACTGCAAGGACTTAGAATTCGAGCATCTCAAGTTTGCAACCGGCGTTTACTCTCAAGACCCCAACAACAACAACAGTTTACGAGATCATTTACATCTCTCAAGACATCACCGTTGACAAAATCGACTCTTCTTACCGTTGAACCTCCATATCAGACCAGGATGGTAAAGCAAACGGATGCTCTCATGACTGCTCTCCTCAACCTGCTAACAGCACAACAGTCAAGCAACGGTGGAAAAGTGACCGACTGGGTCAAACCTGGTGATGCGTCTGGCGAGTTCAAGCGCCAAGTCAGTTCATTCCGAGACTGGATTTCTCGCGACTCCAACGCAAAGTACCCTGCCGAGAAGGGCCGCTACCACCTCTACGTCAGCTACGCATGCCCGTGGGCGAATCGCACGCTCATTGCCCGTAAGCTCAAGGGTCTGGATGATTTCATCTCGTTCTCAGCCGTGCATTGGCATCTCGGTGAAGGCGGTTGGCGCTTCGTGTCGAAGGATGAAGACGTCCCTGGTGAGAATGTCGTGCCTGACCCGATCGAGGGCCATGAGAATTTCACTCATTTGAAGGATGTGTACTTTGAGAGTGAGAAGGATTATGACGGTCGGTACACTGTGCCAGTACTCTATGACAAGAAGACGAACCGCATTGTGAGCAACGAGAGCAGTGAGATTCTTCGCATGATGGGTACTGAGGTGAACTAAACTCCATGCTCTTTGATACGAAAATGGTTACTAACTTGTGTCAGTTCGATGACCTCTTGGATGAGAGGTACAAGGCTGTTCAGTTTTACCCAGAGGACCTGCAGAAGCAGATTGAGGAGACGCATGACTGGCAGTACAACCAGATCAACAACGGCGTGTACAAGTCTGGCTTTGCCACTACGAGCGAGGCCTACGAGCGCAACGTCGTGGCCCTATTCGAAGCTCTCGATCGCGCTGAGAAGCATCTATCTAAGCAGAAACAAGGTCCTTACTGGTTTGGAGACAGACTGACCGAGGTCGATATCAGGCTGTGAGTCTTACAAGACTGATTCCGGATGAAAGGTATGCTAACGCGTATATTAAGCTTTGTGACCATCATTCGCTTCGATCCTGTCTACGTGCAGCATTTCAAGTGCAACGTCCGCGATATTCGCTCGGGATACCCTGCGCTGCACCGCTGGATGCGCAACTTGTACTGGAACCACGATTCTTTCAAGGACACAACGCAATTTGAGCATATCAAGTGGCATTACACCAGGAGCCATACGCAAATTAACCCACTCTCGATCACGCCTGTTGGACCGCTACCGCATATTTTGCCGCTCGAGGTGGAGGTTGCTGCTGCGAAGAAGAATTGAGGATGAAAGAATGGAATTCAGTATCGGGTTATCATAAAGACGGCTTATAACTTATACCTAGGGGTGGGAGATGTGTCAGTCATGAATATGTTTCAATTACTTGACATTCGGGTCAATTTTAGTGACTGTGAGGTTCATTATTTACGGTTGTTATGACGATAATATCATTCGTGGGAGGCTGCTATACTGTACAGTATCCATCGCAGTGGAGTAGACCTAGGTAGTTTATCTCCCTGGTGTTTAGGCAGTGGAGCTGCAAAATCGCAGTGCGTACGGCCTGAGCTGCCCACTGTAACAGCAGATCCAGACAGTGGCATGCCGCGGCTCCTGACTCCATTTCTCATGCCACGAACAACGACATCATCACAAATTTCTCCCCAGCCCAACTTTAGCAACAGTTCATGCCCATACTCGCTCAGCCCATCTACCCATAACGACTGTACCAAATTATAATTACACTATTATTCTGGTCTTGGTGTCTTATACCGCGATAGGGCTTTCTTTCTCCCTCTGACTTGTCCTCTGCCAGCTGGCATCACGCTAAAACGTTGGGTAGCTCTTCTTACCTCTTCTTACTGGACACCACCTCAGCCTTCTCTCTCCTCTCTCTCTCTCTCTCTCTCTCTCTCTTCCGCTTTCGGTCTCCTCCTCTCAACCACGTCAAACCACCGAAAACAAGTCTCGATACAGATACCGTTCCTCCCAATCCATCTTCTGCGTTACCGTTACACACTCGTACATCCCCACCAAACCACCCGCCTCGATTTGAAACGATAAGCAAGCCATTTTAATACCATATCATATCAAACCAATACCAGCAACGCAATCAGCATTACAGAGTACTACAATCTTCTCTCTCCCTCGAAGCTTGGATCGGGGCTTTTGGCTTGATAGCGCCCAGCTTAGCCTGGCTCCACCTTCTGGTTCGCCTTGACCACCACAAGTGCACCACCATCTTAGGACGTCACCAGCCAACCTGATCTCTTTTCACGCCCTCGTCGACCTTGTCCTTCATCGTTGTCGCCTAAATCGACTTTGCAATAATCCTTACTAGATATTCGCACCTCTCTTGACGTTTTGACGACGATCAACTTCTTCAAACACTTCATTCTACTGTTATCGCATCTCCATCTCCACCCCACACTGTCACCCTTCCTCGTCGAACCCAACCCTCAATATTAAAAACCGCCCGCTGCTAAACCACGAATCTGCCGCCCTTTTGACAAGGCTCAATCCATTAACCAAAAACTCGATTGCGCTTCTACGTCTCGGGACATCTTGCCTCTTCTTTCTCCCACGCCAACCCCTTCTCGGATGCGCTCGTAGCACTGAATTCTTTACAATGGCTGTCCGATACACAGCTGAATACCTGCTCTATTTGCGGGACTCGCCATTATGCACAAAACCACCAAGCCTCCCTCCAGCCGAGGAATGGATGGGGTGAGTAGCATTGATCTCTTGCTATCAAAATCAGTCTCCTGACCTAATTTAGACCTCCACCTGAACCAAACCGCAACCAGAACAAGACTACCGGTGACCGCCCTCGATCCAACGATAATTCTCTTCTTGATCAACCCAGCCGCCGTCCTGTTGTTGAGAGACACATTTCAAGGAACAATACAAGTCAGTCTACCACGTGCACTGACCTGTAACTTCACCCATGTACTGACCGCTGCGCAACATCCAGACCCTGAAGATCTCGTTTTTGCGCCTCCTCGAACGGCCTTTGCTTCTGCGCGAGGCAAACCATCGCTCGAAGCCGACAAGGCTGCTAAAGAGACTGAAGGCCCTGCCCGTTTCGGTAACTTCCGAAGTCGTAATGGAGACCTTGATGCCGACCGATTCCGCGAAGGTCGCAATAGCAATGGTTTCCGTCGCCGCGAGGCCGGTGAGGGTGAATCAGAGGGCTGGAGTACTGTAAAACCACGCAAGAGTTTTGGCCATGAAGGCGCTGAGCGCTTCCATGGACGTATGGGTGGCAACTTTCGAGACGACAAACGGCAGCCTCGAGAACGTGATGATCGTGAAGCTCCTCGAGAGCGCCCAGCACGAAACTTTGACACCTTCTCCCGGGATAGGGATGGAGACGATGGCGAGGGACGACCCCGAAACGGATTGAATAGGAACAAGTCCGAGCCGTGGTACAAGAACGAGCCCAATGCGACGACCGCCCCCGTGAACGAAACCACTGCCCCAGACAAGCGCGAACGTATTGATCGCGCGAAGAGCTGGAGGGACCGTGATGCTATTGTCGATGTTGTTGATGATCGCCATAACAATCACAACAATAACCGCACGCAAGACAGACGCTGGGGGCGCGACCGTGACCAGCGAGTGGAGCGTGAACCTGAATGGCTAGATGAGCCTCTCGAGGAGCACCCTGAAGCCCATACACAGCAAGATTTCCAGAAATGGATGGAGGATATGAAGAAGGCCAAGGCTGGTGTTCCCGCTGCTCCAAGCAAGCCTGCGGCTGTTGAAGCAGCAGAAGCGGTTATTGAAGCGGAGAGGCCCCCAGTACAATCCGCTCCAGCTGTTCAGGCTGGCCCAGACAAGTTCTTCATGGCTTTTGGATCGAATGCTGGACTTGACACTCCTGGCGTCGAAGAAGCCAAGGAGCCTGTCAGCAAGCCCAAGGCGCCTGGCAAATCATCCAGATTCACATCGTTCTTCTCGCAGCCCCAGGAAGAAGTCCGTGGGAAAACAGAGCCTCCTACTCCCATGACCGGACCTCCTATCAACAGCGGCATGCCTTTGCCCCTACCTTTTACTGGTGGCCCAGCCCCGTCTGCCGGACCCGACGACGAACGACAGGCTTTCCAGCAGCTGCTTGCCAAGCTACAGAAGCAGACTATGAGTGCTACGCCGCCAGGACCTTCGCCTTTTGTTGCTCCTCAAGGCACGCCTCCCAATGCTGGCAGACCGAATGCTATTACGTCTCCCGATTCGCCTTTCCAACAGTATGGCCCTGATCGCCGAATGGATGGTCCTCTCGGTCGACCTCCGCCGCATCATGCGCAGGAAATTCTTGCACCTCGACCACAACAACAATCTGCGCGCCCTGAGCAGCTTCTCCAGGACCTCGTGGGTCAGCGCCAGCGTCCCCCCAGCCAAGGGTCTGGCCATCCCGGTGCCGCTCGTAACAATAGCAACACCGAGTTCTTGATGAACCTAATGAGGGCGCCGCCGGATGCCCAGCGAAACAACGAAATGTTGATGCGTATGGGCCCGCAGCAGCAAAAGCCAGGACAGATTCCTCAAGAGCCCGAGTTTCCTAGAGATGATCGTGGCCCACAGCGCCAGATGCGTCCTCAGCCGCCACCTGGCTTCCCCATGGACGAGCGATTCCACAGTCCTCCCGATGCTGATTCTCGACCCAGCCAGCCTACGCAGATTCTTCAGCGGCCGCCACCCCCTCCAGGCCTAGACCAGATGCCTCCCAGCTGGATGCCTGGTGGCCAGATGCCTCCTCCTCAGCAACGGGGTCCTATGATTCCTCCCCCTGGCCTTCCCGGTGGCCTTCCCGGTGGCCTTGGTGGCCCTGTTCCTAACCGCAACATGCCTATGCCTCATATGTTTCCTCCAAACTTCCCACCTGGTGCGATTCCTCCCCCTGATGCTATGGGTGGTCTGCCTCCTCGAAACATGCCACCCCCACCTCCTGGCTTCTTTGGCGGTCCACCTCATGGCTTCATCCCTCCAGGCCTCGGCGGCTTCAATGGACCTCCTGGGCCTGACTTCCCCGGTGGCCCTTTTGAAGGACGCGGCATGCCTCCTTCTGGTAACACTGGCCGCGGTGCCGCCTTTGGTAGACCTTGAACAATGTTCCTTGCGAACACCGTGCTTCACCACAGCCAACCAAAACACCCGCTCGACTACCAAAGTCTGTACCACTTCTGTACGAAATCATCAGCCAGTTTAATCAAAATTTTGAAACAAAAGTCCCCATTAACCGAAGGGCCTTTTTCTCACTACTGTACGAATGTCTACCGAAACTAACAACCCGCATCTTTGACGCAAAGTTTGGAGGCAGGGTAACGCCCTGCAGCTAGCAACTGTTTTACTTGTTCATTTAATTTGGGAAGCACGGCGATGGGGGAACAAAGGAATATAGGCATGGAGGCATATTCGGTGAATGTTAGGTAGTGAATTCAATGGTTTGGTTGATTGGCAATTTTCTTTTACTTGGCGTGTGGTACATGACTCATGATGATAAGGCTCTGTTGAGTCTTTTGATGTGACCATGAGAAATAGGTATGATTGGGTTTATGTGTTTGAGAAATCTTATATACTACTACTACTACTACTGGTTGATATTATTTACAGATGAACATCCTCAAGCTGGCTAGGCTGGCTAGTCCTCCAAACATGACATGTAATACGCAAAAGACGAGATAGAACAACGCCACGCTCTATCAAGGGACTGCAAAACCAAAAAGTACACCACCGAGCTCAGCCGCTTAATAGAGGAGCATCCTCAAGTCGAGGAGCCACCCTTCCGGCTTGCGCTTGAGCCGCTCCCCTCCCCCCTTGGCACCCTTCGCAACATGTCTTCTGATGAAGTATCCGTTCCTGCGGTGTTTGACCGACGAGCCTGCGTGCGCGGAGGAGATGCCGAAGAGAGACCTCCGTTCCAAGAGCCCTACTTCTTGATTCCGAAGAGGTTTCGCTTCTTCTTCTCCTTGTGGAGCTTGCCTGGTTCCTCGTGATGGCTGCTATGCTGCGCGGGAGCAGGCGGGCGCGGCGCACCGTTGTTACCATGGTTGGAGTTTAGCGACATGCTGGACATGGCTGCTGTTGGAGGCGCAACGCCGGCGTTGGGCCTTTGGGGAAGACCACCTGGTCTGCCCATGGGACCAGCTCCAGGACCAGGACCCATAGACTGTTGGGCAGGTCGCTGTGCTGGCGCCGGACGAGGAGGAGCAGGGCGCTCAAACAAGTGTCGGGGTGCGTGTCGCTTAGGTCGCTCCAATGGCAGGTCAAGCTGGCGCTTGTCGCGGCTAAGGTCTCCCACTTGGCGAACGAATAGCTGAGGGTTAAGCATATGCGTGGTTACCAGAATAACATCGCGGCTGCGCTCGTTGCCAACTTCATAACATGCTCTGCTCTCGCTGTAAGTGGCGCCCCCGGCCATAAAAACGAGAAGTCGCTGTCGATTCTCGGGCGGACGACGTCCAGCCGCCGCCCAGTTGGGGCGTCCAGCTCGGAGAGATGCTGCTTGTGCCAAGTGAAGCTCCTCATTAGGGTCCAGTGGTGGCTTCACAAAGGGGAAGTGAGTCTGGTCAAGAACACCCCTTGCCAAAGCATCCACCATGTGCTTTACTCCCGGCTCGAAGCGGGTCAATCCGTATTCCTCGTTCAACTGTGTTGCTTTTGGGTCCAGAGGGAAAAGAGGTGGCGGCGGCTGGCGCATATCTTTGAGACCGTGTGTCATGTGTCCGCCGAGCTGCTCAAAGTTCACTACAACCTCGGCATCTGATTGAGGAAGACCAGCATGCGCAAGGAGTCGCTTGATGTCCTCCTTGATGACGCCGTCCCGGTATAGAATAAACATGACGATGAGTCGTAACCGGTCTGGGAGCGATACCGCTTCGTCATCCAACAAAGGCACCACCTGTTCGAGTATGTTCTTGGGTCTCTTAAAGTCCTCGTCCAGCCCAGACGCAAGAGTTTGCTCAATAGAAGAAATATCCATCAACTTGTGTTTCTGAAAAATGTTCATGCATTCTTGCGCCATGGTCAGGTGCAGCGAGTACGCCTCCTTCATTTCCTGAAACTGCGGCAAGCCTGCCAACATGTCTCTAATAGTGTTCAAGTTGGTTGTGTCGGCATTCTCGTTGGTAAAGTGTGGGTTCTGCTGGAGGAACTTTTGGAAATCGCCCATAAGTTTGTCAATCGTATCCTTCATATGCCTGTGCCGATTGTCCACCCAAATCTTGTCCTTGTCTGTGAGTTCCATGTCCTTCTCTTCCGCTTCCGGAGTTCCTTCGTTAATGGTGGTACGGTAGGTGACTTTGTCGCCATCCTTGATGGGGAGCAGGTCGTGCGCCATGGCTTGGTAGGAGAATTCGTGTACAAGTGGTGCCATCAGATCCATCGATCGGTCTGTGATGACCAGTGTAGCTTGCGGCCGTTGCGAGGGCGGGGGGAAGCTGGTGTCCCATTGCGCATACGCATCGAGTTCTTCCTGCACGAACCGCGCCAAGTGCGAGCAGAGGACGCTTGCATCGTGGAGCGCGCCTATCGGCTTGTAGTATCGAACTTTTGGGTATTCACCGAGAGTAATGCAGAGACCGGCGATCTGCTTCTCCATTAGCACGCATCATCTTGCCGAGGCGCACGCCAGTTGTCCTACCTTTTGCGCTAGGCCTTTCATGTGTTGGGGCACAAGAGCATTGCATGCCGGGTGGTAGAGCATGGGGAAGCTCCAGGGATCGCGGAGGGTAACGAGATGCGATTCTCGAGGCAGAAAGTCGACAAATAGTGTTTGGTAACCGGCGCGGAGCTGGCGAGCTCCAGGAAAGTCGTCGATCTTGCGTCGTAATGAGGGGTCGAGGAGGCCAGTCCAGACGAGGTAATAGCTACGGTAGCGTCGCATCTCAAAGTCGGCGAGAAGGCATTCGACAGCGAAAGGGTCGGGCGAAAGAATGTAGATTGCGTCCATCTCGGGATTCGGTTCGCGACGGTTTTCGATTCGCTCAATGGCTGGGTAAGACGCTGATTAGCACGATACAGGTAGCTGTGAAGATGTCAAGGCGGTGGACCAACTGGCGATGTTATTGTTCAGGATATCATCCTCCTTGACGACATTGTCAATGATTTTCTTGGAGTTTTCGTCGACAATCAGGCACTTCCACTATTGCGTCAAAGGTGTCAGCGGTCGAGCTTGGGGAGCTTGGTGGTGGTGGTGGAATGTGGACTGCAGCTTACATCCCCTTTGGTGATTTTCTTGATCTGCTCCAGGATAGCTGAGATTGGCGCATTAGCAAGAGTGTCTTTTGGCAGGGTTTTGGAAATAAGCAGAGAGCATAGTTACCATCATGCTGTTCTTGGACGACGGACAGCCCCATGGTGTATACTGAAGGCGGGCTGCCCTGTCACGTCACGTTGTTGGGTATGAAGGTGTTGCTAGAGATCAGAGCAGGGCAGGGCAGGGCAGGGCAGGGCAGACATAGGAAGCTTGGACGTTTAAGGAAAGTGAAACCTGAATGTTGAAGCGATATAGAGAAGCGCAAGGGTATCAAAAGCAAAGGAAGAATGCTATCAACATGGAAGTTGTCTATTGAGTTAGTGAGTGAGCGGGTGGTTGAGTGGGAAGTATCAAAGATTGGGCCCAAAAGTCAGGAGTTCCGTTTGGCGGGGTTTAATCCAAAAATCAAGCCCCCGAATGCATGAACGAGGTGGATCCTTGGGCAGTTGGTTGGCCCATGATGGCCGCTATAAGGTCCCTTGTAAAACCCCTACAATGATGCGTCCTAGGCACTTGTTGGAGCGGTGTATCAGCCTCAACCTAAGCCACTACCTAGGTGTATGCATGCATCAATGAGGTCATCGCCAGTGATTAAAGTTCCGATATCTAAGGACTTGGTTGCTTTTTCGCTTATATTATCATATATCATAAAGCAAAGTGTCTCGTGAGAGGACTGTCACTACAGGCGGCACGTCTGTCACTATAACGGTCCAAGATGAAAAACATGGTATATATTGAGATTATGGATAGGCTCCAATGTTCGTCTTGACCGTGGATGCTTTTAGAATTGAAGCCTGGAAAACTCTGCATCTTTTATAAACTGTCGGTCGATGCTCTTAAAGAAATCATGGTCTTCCATCTAACAAAATCCTAGGCGTGAGTCCTACATAGGGCAGATGCCTTGGAAGGTTCGTAACCACACAAGGTTCTTCGTGGACTGAATACTCAACGGGGTGTTCACGGGATTCGAATTATTTGTTGTGCCCCTTTGTTCTCTCGGTCTCATCCCATCATCCGTCATTGCCATTTCCTTTCAGATAACTTTCCACGTCGACTCTCCCATAAATCTCACCCTGTAGTCGCTCATGTCGCTGCCGTTCCTTGGCTGCCAGTTGCTTTGTTTCCCTTCGACTCAGCTGTTTGGGCTTTTCTTCTTTCTTCTTTTCTTGAATTTCCTTTGGTATGGCTGCTCCAACTCCAAGAGTATCTTCCTTTGCAACCACCTTGATAGGGTAACGCATGCCCTCGCCCTCCCTGCCCAGGCCCTGCCTGGCATCAGGATCCCAGCCCTGGGACTTGAGAGCTCGTAGACCCATGCGAGAGCGATCGAGTGCTGACGGTGGATGTGAGTGATCCAGTGACACTTGATGAGCAAAAGACGCTTCGTGAGGCTGTGAAGTGGAAGCGTTGGGGAGCTCGCAGACTGGACATATTTGCACTGCCTCGCCAGCGGGCTCTGCTGTTGTAGATTCTCCCCCTTTTTCCTTTGGCGCAGGTTGCAAAACAATGCTGGCATATAAATCACCGATGGATGTGTCTGTCGACTTCGCTGGGGTTATCGTGGTTGTTGTACCAGCATCTGGATCTTGGGCGGGAACAAATTCGACCCGCGTTCGCTTTAATCCTGCGCCAAAAGCACGTTTGTAATGCAATGGTACATCTTCTTCTCCATGGCTCTCATCAGAGGCATCTTCCCTATAGCGCCGCATTGTAGAAAGTTTTGTAGAGTTTAGAGCTGAGATGATGGTTTGCGTACTTGGTGCAAGTAGGATTGTAGGTTTGCCCAACTGGATCGGTTTTAGTACCTGAGGTTTCAATGCATCCGCCAAAGTTCCTGTGTACATATCGCCAACGCAATGGAAGCAATATATCGTAACGTTTTCAGTCTAAGCACTACACGATATTGGCATCTACTCGTATTCTGAAACAATGGAAATAGCCGTTCTTCACAGCAAGTTATGATCAGTTGCTAATTGATAAGAGTCGGCATTTCAGTTGATACACCTGGCTGGTTCAACAAGATTCTGCAGTCTGCCGATTGTTGAAGTTGCAATTCAGAGGGGCCATGCAGGCACAGAAAAGCGAGTAAAGTTGCGCCCTGGCCTGATCCGAAAGCCACTGCTGTCCAAGAGGTAAAGCAACTATTCCCCTTGAGGGGTTGTGAACAATGATACTGACTGGAGGAAGCCAACGGCTGGTCCGACGTTGTTACCACACCGATTGCATAAATGAGAATGGAAAGAAATGGCAAGAAAGAAATGGCGTACGTTAAACTCATTAAGCAAAGCGCTTCTCATGCCAAACCATGCCATCGAATCAAACCTGCTAAACCTGAATGTCACAGTAAGATTCTCAAGACGTTCCTATGCTTCGTAAATCATGAAATATCCATCCAGGCTCCAACCAACCTCATGCAACCGCTCGACGCCTTGCCCGCAACTTTTGCTGCGCTCTAGCTCTTTGCAGCCGTTCTTCATCCATGCTCTGCCGCCAAGTACAGTCGGAAGCGAATTCGCATGTTCCACACTTGAAAGCCTCTTCTATATCAACACCCTTGGCTTTGCGTTTGCCCTGCCACCATTCCATGTAATTAGCAAGGTAGTTGTCCAGAGCCTGTCGGGAAACGGGAAAATCATGAATGTCGATTTCTTGACCATCACTGCGATGGACATATTGGACCCGAAGCATGTGCCCCAGGGAATGCTCGCCATATGGAAAAGTGAATTCTATCTCGTCTTGAACAAGAGGGATCAGTTCGCGTAGAGTTCGATAATGCAGCAAATCGGGACCGGCTGAAGATGAGCTCTGATGGCTGGGAGAAGGCGGTTCCTGGGTATATTCAGTCTCCGTTTCTGAAGCATCCACGAAAATTTCGTCTTGTAGGCTCCCAATCTGTGCGATAAAAGTGTCCGAGAAAGGGTCATCTGGGTTGAGGCCGTACCGCCGAAAGACCTTGAGAAAGTCCAGTTTGCCGGCTGCCATTCCGGATAAGAATCGGTGATAGAGAAGCAGCTGAATCTTTGCAGGCCGTATTTGAGCGTTTGATACGGGGGCATAAGACCCTCTGGTCTTCACATCCGCAAGGTAGATCTTGGGTCCTGAGTGATTCGCACTCCCTGTCTTTTTGGGTGGAAAGTAATCGGTTAATGAGGATTGCCGGCTATTCTTTTCGGACTCTTGGCTAGAGAGCTCTGCTTCAAATTCGGGATTAGGATTCTCGTAGCTTACACTATCAATGATCCCATTGACAAGATTCTCATCAACCATGCCCCATACTTCAAGTTCTCGAGTGAGTCCAGTGTCACGCAAGGTTCGTAGCCCTTGCACAAGATTCCACAACTTGAGCCCAAACGCGTCCTCCTTGGTCATGATGTCGATCTTGACTGTAGTGTGAACTTCATCCTCGAGTTTCTGGTGGACTTTGGAACCTTGTTTCATGGCTGCCGTCCTGGTTCTCCGTCCTCCGGGTAACCAAGCGAGAGTATACCAGTACTGCAACTCACACCAAGCGCCAGAAGTAAGATCGCTCACGGTCAGGGGCTTCTTGGGGTAAGACCGGAACCGCTGCAGGGGTGAGCGGTCGTCACCATATGGCCCGTCGTTGGCTTCAGACGTTGGTGCTGCAGTGTTGAATGATGCAAATCTAGCAGCCGATTTGGGCGTCATTTCTGACAGAGCTTTGCTCACTAATCGCTTGGGTCAGTTAATGCGACGAAGCTCCATGAGGAGATCACCACATACAATCCGGGTAGAATATGTCCCCCTCTGCTGTACTTGATACTGGAGGCGGCGTTGGCAATCCAGAAGATGTCTGACGGCCAAGGGTTGCTGTCTGGATGACGTCCGAACCAGAGCCCGGGGCCTTGTTAACTTTAGAGGCGACATCGGATCCAAAAAAGTCGCCTATTCTTTCTGGAATTGCATCTATAGCGGATATTCTCGTGTTATGTTGAGGAGTAGTGCTATCCTTCCCAGAGGCCAACTGGAATAGCAGCTCTTCTTCCTCAGCGGAGAAGTCATAGCCGAACTCATTATCGCTATCTACCGTCATCGAAGCGGCGTCCATCGAGGCGATGAATCATTATCTTTCCAAGAAAATGCGTCGGCGAAATAGTATCCCAACTAGCTAGCCTGGAGTTGAATGACGGAGACAGGCGCGAGAGCGCCGCCAGATCACGTGAAGCATTAAAGGTTAGTAGGTACTCAGGCACCTACGCATCTTCTGTACCTAGAGAGGCATCCCATCCATCTATAGGTAGATTCAACCAAGACCACCCAACTACCTACTTTAGGCAGCAAGATCCCTACCCTGGATATATGGACCTTCAGATGCACGATACGTTCAGTTGAAGAATTATGTCGACTATAGAGATAATATGGATTACCTACTTCGGTAGGTAGATAGGCAGGCTGATGTTCCTCCACTTACATCCCCGCACAAATTCAAGATGTGCTACCAGCTTGTCGAACTATATTCCGCCTGCCGTTGTTCCTATTATCAACACGCCGTTGATCGTTGCGCTGCTTTTGGGGAAAACGGCCACGATATCAAGCAACGAACGATACTCGTGGGATATTCTTGCAGGACACACGCCACCGACGAACAGCAGCCTGGTGCCCAATCCAGTGCCATTCCCTCTGCCTCTGTCGACGGGCAGTTTGTTGGCTTCATCACTACCTGGGCCCAATACCTTCAAGGCATGACTTGAAATTAGCTCTACCGTATCGACTTTGCATTCACCATGTGCTCTGCGACACCATTTGACATCTGGAATAGTAGGGGTATACAAACCTCTACTTAGATAGACCCTCGCAGCCGCTAACAGTGTTAAGTTTATCACTCCGTTCCCATCCAAAAAACCGACATTCGTCTGCTCAAAGTACTCCCTGCTCCAGCCTCGACAGATGCTATCAAGGTTGTCTTGTTCAAACAAGACAAGAAGCTCTCTTCTTCTGTCGATTACGATGCCTTATCCTACCGATGGGGTGATGCCAATGATCGATGTTGCATCCTAGTCAATGACCAAGATTTTTGGATAACAAGATCACTGCATTCGGCATTGGAACAGCTTCGGACACAAGATAGCGAGATAATCTTGTGGGTAGATAGCATCTGTATAGACCAAGACAACATCCAGGAAAGAAACCATCAGGTTTTTATCATGAAAAGCATATACTCTGCTGCGTTTTGTGTCAGAGTCTATATTGGAGGAGCCGGTTCAGATACTGAGTCGGCCATGCAACTGATAAGCGACTGCGACCTCATGTCGGATCCAGAACAAGTCAAAGATCGCATCTTGGTCGACAAGGAGGGCTCACTCGCGTTGACCAAACTTCTGATGAGACCGTATTGGCAGCGCATGTGGATTTTCCAGGAAATCGTCTTGGGTCAAAGAGTCATGGTCCACTGCGGCTCGTTCGAAGTTCCTTGGCGCGGACTCCGCAGACTTGATGAAGCATCTGGCGATGGCAGGCTGTGGTACGAGAACCAAGTTCGACAAAAATGGGTTCTAGCCCTTCGGAAAGCATTGTTCAGAATATCCCATTTCTGCATGAAGCCTGCTCAAGCGCGCCAGCCGGCCAATGTTCTTCTGCCCACAAGGACCCTTCAAGCTACAGACCCACGAGACAAGCTCTTTGCTCTCCTTGGAGTTTCAGACTTTGGACCAACTATTTATGCTGACTATTCGAAGCCAGTTCGCCAAGTTTATGCCGGGTTTGCTAGCAGGTACATGATGCAGAACAATGAACTCACTCTTCTCTTAGCAGCCGGCCTCTGTCAGATGCAGAACGGACCAGACATTGATTTGCCGTCTTGGACCCCAGACTTTCGAGGAATCAAAGGCGTCGACATTCGCTCTTTAGCGGCCAGTTACCTAAACTCTTTCCAAGCTGCAGGAACTCGAGAAGCTTCGTTCTTGTTTAATGCCGAAGGAAGTTTGCAATCTATGTCTATCATAATTGATGAGATTGAGAAAGCGGTTCCAATCGAAAAGAGCGAGGAATGCCGAACTTCTCTACACAAAAGCTTAAGAGAAGGCATATCAGACGACCTCAGGCACAGCGTATACAAGCACTACTTTGAGACCCTTATATTCTATGATGGCCAGTTTGAAGTCACGAAGGATGACGGCCAAGCCCTCCAGGATATGAAACATGAAAGACTGAAACGCCTAGCGCTCGGCTTTGCCCATGAATGGGTTACTCTTTTGTCTCCTCATGTTGATACCCTCGAGCTTTTGTCGGATACCAAAGCATTTTTGGATTCTTTTACTGCAGTTGGATTGCATTCTCTGTGTTACGAATACGATACTCTGCTTGGAGATGCTGAAATTCTGCAGCGGTATCAGCAAGAATACCTCATCCGGAGCGCAGAGACCTTTGGAGAGACGTACCAGGCTCAAGTGTTTCTCACAAAAAAAGGATATGTCGGGAAAGGGCCAGGGATCCTCCAAAAAGGGGACGTTGTGGCAGTTCTTTACGGTTGCAAGCTTCCACTTATTCTTCGCAAGGTTGGCATCGCATTTCGCTTGGTTGGGCCATGTTATGTTGGTGGTGCAATGAATGGGGAAATTATAGCTGAATTTGAGAGTGAATCTGGTCAGTTCTCAGAGGGTGATATTCAATTATCTTAGATTAGTAAGGCATTGTTCAAGTTGGAATTAAATCTTTTGCGAGTTTACGTACAGCTCTGTCGTTAATCTGTAAAGATAGCTCCCTACCTGAACCTTTTATTATGAATAGGCTGTTTAATAACTATGAATGTCATGTATCTATTTATTATATATCCAACCCATATTTTATACATTTAGTATTCTTCATTAACTCTGTTATAATTCTATTTTATACCAATGCCAGATATATCCATCAGACTACTACATTCTTGACAATCGATTTCCAGAGTTCTTATAGTGCTAAACACACTATCCCTGGTCCGAATGTCTCTGTTGCAAGCAGATGGATGCCCCGGATCCGGCACCTGCTCCCTTGAGGGCGAAAAATCAATATTCGGCTGCCTCGCTCACCGATGTTATTGAACTTGAATTATTGGTATTTTAGACTATGCAGCTGAAAGTCCTACCAACTAGCGCTTCTCAACCTTGCTCAGCCCTTGTTGAACTAGGTCTGCACTGCCCATCGGTGGCTTGAAGGCTGCCTGCGACCACCCTGGCCTGTCCTGAGGGCCACAGGCCACTATCAATTTCTAGGCTCCCAAGTCCTGGGCTCGTAACAAGGCAGCAGCCGAATACAAAGCCCTCGCAGATTCCCGCAAAACTCTAGGGCCGTAATCAAGTCAGGGTCCAATCACCTTCGGTACCCAATTCCCGCTCCGCCCCGAAATGCCCAACGTCCTCCGAAGCCGCCGCCCCACATCCGGGCCCAAGGCCGGAGAATACGCCGAAGCTTCTCCTCAACACACGTTTATGTCGTTGCCAACAGAGATACATGTTGCAATCTCGCGTCTTCTCATCTATCCAGATGCTCTCTCTTTGAAGCACACCAACGCCCATTTCTACAGTCTCGTCGACACAGGAATCAACCTCAAGGTTGAGTGGCTGGTGGAACGGAGGAGTCTCCATCTTGAATGTCCGAATGACCGGCGTTGCGATCTTGGCAGTGATCTTCGCTTCTGCCGTGGAAGTGTACCGTGAGTTTTCAGTCTCAAGCTACGTTGACAAACAGGGTCAGATGACTGACTAATGCAGATTGCTCATGCGGCGGAGGCGAGAGCACATCGAATGTGAATCCCGCCCAGGTCTTGGATGCCTTGTCTATGGGACCAAAACATGCTCCCATCGCTCCGCTCTGAGCAGACGACTACCGCACTGGTTACGAGTGAAACTGACTATTGAACTATGGTGGATTCTGCTCGCTCTTGTGCCCATCATATCGTGCTGGGTTTGGTTGGCCGAGTTGTTCTGAATGGGTGCTCTGGTGCACTGCTTTTCGACACCTTCTCTTTAGCGATATGCTACACCGTGTGCCTGGCGTAACTCATTATTGATGGAAGTAATATTGTAATGTTAATATTGTACGATAGGAGAACTCTTATTCTTTGATTTTGATATGACAACCAGGAGGGCGGCTGGACCTGTGTAACAACTAGAGAATTCATGATACTGGCCTTTGAATTCACTTGGGAGAGGTCTTTGACACATATGAGTCTGTGTTTCTGGGAGGCTATTACGGTTCATGGATTTAGCTACAAACAAATACACTGGAATCATCACAACGAGGTAAAGTGTCTCAATGTTACTGTCCAGCCCTTTAATCGCAAGGGAACAAATATCATGAAATATCTGCCTAAATATGTGTAACTATATAAAACAACCAAGAGACTGAGGCATAGTCTCTTGATTGATGGATCGCAATTATAGAGAATGTCTCTATATAGAGTGACGTAGAAGGGTAGGGTACTGATGGCTGATACGCGTCGACAGAGACGTGTCTTGGGACTAATCACAACTGACGGATACGATAGCGACAGAAATGCAGCATTCTGCTAGGACGAGGGCAAACGGAGTGATAAACAAGATCCTCCCGCCATGGAACTTCCAGTGCGATCTGAAGGAAAGTTGACAAAAGGTAGGCAGGCCGCAGACAATTGCCAAATGCCAAATAGTCTTGCTCAGACGTTTGACCATCGCAGAAGAACTGCAGCGATGATGACAGGCAAAACGCTCACCAACTCTCCAAGTCCTGCATACTCGGGCGGAATCCTCGCGTTGACAAATGCGCCAGCAGCGAGAAGTACAGCGAACGTGTTATACACAAAACTCCACCCAAAGTTGAACTTGATACGATTGACAGACTTTCGGCTGGCGTCTATCATGGTGAGGATACCGGTCAGAGCAGGACGCATGAGGACCACGTCTGCAGCAGACTGCGCAACGTCTGTGCCTTCATTCATATGGACGCCAATAGTAGCCTGGGCGAGAGCGACAGCGTCATTGGTGCCGTCGCCACAGAAGACAACGACTGGCTTCTTACGATCGGTCGCAGTGCTGAGAAGACCTTGGATGTAGTCCTTCTTGCCCGCAGGTGAAGTTCGGGAGCGAACATTGTCTCTGGGAATGTTCAACTTGGATGCCAAGTTCTGAACAGCCTCGTCATCGTCGCCAGAGACCACGTGAACAGATACTCCGCGCATTTGCAGCGTCTCGATCGTTCCAGCGGCATCTTGTCTGGGCTCATCTTGGAGACCATAGACGGCCTTTAGCTGACCGTCGATGACGAAGCAAAAAACGGTATAGCCTTGAGCTAGCATTGACTGGACGATGAAATCGTTTGCGAGATTCAACCAGCGTGAATTCCCAGCTTGGAGTTTCTGGCCTTTCGCAATCGCTTCCACGCCTTTACCGGTCAAGCTTTTGGGCTCAGGCACAGGTGACGATTCAATTCCGATTTCCTTGAGGTGATTTGCTACGGCCATTGAGACTGGATGACGACTGTTCTCAATAAGGCCCGAGAGCAGAGGAAGAGAGCACTCATCAAGGCACTCATTCGCAACAACAAAAAGCTTTCCTTGCGTCAAGGTTCCAGTCTTATCAAATACGACGTGGGAAGTCTTGTGTGCAACTTCGATAGCATCCGCAGATTTGAAGATGATGCCTCTCTCGGCTGCGACTCCGCTTGCAATGACAATAACCATAGGCACTGCCAATCCGATAGCACAAGGACAGGACACAATGAGAACGGTAATGGCGTAGGTGATTGCTTGAATAGTAGCCTCAGAGCCCCCATAGCCACGAATAGTTATACCGACAGCAACCCAAATCACAAATGTGATAATGGTCAAGGCGATGACGACTGGGACAAAATAAGAGGCCACCTTGTCTGCTAGGTCTTGCAGCTTGGGCTTGGATAACTTGGCCTCGTCCACCATGGCGGCGATGGTAGTGATGGTGTTGTCGCCAGGCAAGCGATTCAACCGGACAGTCATGACCCCGGAACCATTGATAGACCCAGCAATCACGCCAGATTTGGGGTGCTTCTCCACGGGCCGAGACTCGCCTGTGAGCATGGATTCGTCGACCTCAGACGAGCCGGTTATGACTGTACCATCAGTTGGGATCCTGGTATCCGGAAGTACTTTGAACACGTCGCCGTACTGAAGAAGTCTGGCGTCGACCTCACACTCCGCATCGCTGTTTTTATTGACGAGAATTGCAGTTGGCGCCTGCAGAGAGCGGATGGAGATGGACTCGACGGCCTTCTGGCGGGCAAGGGCTGCCACCCAACGACCGACCATGATCGGCGTCACCAAAAGAGTTGACGTCTCGAAGAATTGCCCAGTCGAGAGAGGGTTTTTGGCGATGAGATATCCAAAGGAGACGACCGAGAAGATATAAGCAGCGCTTGTGCTCAGAACAATCAACAAATCCATCTCGATAACCCGAGAGAAGACCAGGGCTTTGATAGCCTTTGGGTAGAAGGGCCCTGCAACGACAACCTGAACGATGGTGGCCAAGGCCAGAGAAGCTGAGGAGTAGGCAATCTCTCTCTCAGGAATTGGAGCCCATGCCATGACCAAGACGGGAATCGTAAGAACAGCGGATAAGAGTGTCGTGTAGCCCACATGACGAACATGTTTGCTGCCAGCCCGGAGCGACGAGTCGGCACGAACAGGAGCAAGTTTGATGGGAGGGTTCCAGCTCCTGCCGGTGAGGTCACGAGCTCCCAGGACCTTGGGGTCAAAGGAAACTCGTACGGTATCCTTGTCAACGAGGGCCATGTCAAGGACGCCTTCAGGCCATGCCTGGCCAACGAACTGGGAAGGACTGCCATTCACGATGAAGTCCAGGCTAGAGCCTTGGCTCTGGACTCTTTCACATTTGAACTCGGTGGTTCGTTCGAGGTGCTTGATAACTTGGTCGACTGAGCCCAGGCGCAAATCAATGTTGAACTCGGCACGTGAGAGGACAAGGCTGGTTTTCAGGTCTCTGACAGCTGAAACTGTAGCGAGAGTTCTGTTGAGCTTGGTCTCACAACCAGTACATGTCATACCCGAGATGCTGAGAATGACATGTTCTTTGCCTGTTGTCTGGTTCTCTATATCTTGGCGGCCTTGAATTGAAGCCTTTTCAGTTTCCAAAAATGTATCAGGCGTAGCAGAGGTGCAACACGCAAAAGATCCAGCACAATCGTCCTTTGAGACCTTGACGGCATCATCCTTGGCTGGCTTACAACAAGAACTAGCACAGGCAGCCTTGGTGAGTCCTTTCGCCGTCGCAGCCGTTGCTGGTTCGCAACAGGACTTTGCACAGCCACCAGTGGAAGCCGTCGTTGGAGGGTCAGTGGATTCGCTCTTCACAACAGACGTCACTTCAAGCTCGGTCTTTGAGCAGCAAGTTCCAGAACAGCTATCCGTGACGGCAGGCTGCACGGAAACTTGGTCTCGATTGTGGCTGGCGACTACAGAGCCATCATCAACAGGCGTTGCTCTGGGAAAGGTCTCCTGGGAGCAACAAGCATCAATACACCTACTCTTGCTGTTAGATTCGTTGACTGGCTTGTCGAATTCCGGTCCAGATCCAGAGCATTGCGCATTGGCGGCTTCCTTTGAGCAACAAGGCTTGGAGCAGTCTTTCTTAGCGACGGCTCCTTTGTCCGGCTTGATAGGCACACAGCACGACTGCTTGCAGTTTTCCTTGACGAAAGACGTTCTCGATGACTTGGTACTATCAGCGGAGCCCTTTCGCAGACGAATGCGGTTCTGTGCAGCTTGATCCTTGGTTACAGAGCTTGTGCTGCGGCAAGAATCCATCGACGTGCGCAGGAGGGAGCGTGAAGAGGACTTGTTGCTCGCAACGACCGAGCGCTCCCGAGTCTCGCAGCAGGATTCTTGGCCCAGAGCGATAAGAGCGCGGCAGATGCATCCGAGCGCCTGGAGCGTTGCACCATAGCGGTCGAGAGCAGAGACGCTGTGCTTGCTGCATGCTTTGCCATCAGCTGCGCCGTTGCATTCAGAGCCAGAGCCAGAGCCGTCACGGCCTGTCGCGTCTATGAGCATGGTATTAGCAAGCGTACATGTTCCAGTGTCGGATACTCACACTCTTTGCACTCGCGAATGGCCAGGCGGTCAATGCAAGCTGTGTTACAGCAAGGGGTGACTTTGCCGCGGCAGCAATCCGGTGCATCATCTTTTTCTTGCTGCTTGTCCTTCTCACAGCTACCAGAACCGCAGCAGTCATCAGCTTGCGCTTTGTTTGCACATCCTACACCGCTATCATCGCAACAAGAATCCTTGCAGCTGGCGGCATCGCTTGGAGGAGGAGAAGGATCCGGCGCGGTCACTGGCTCTGGAGCTTGAGCCGGACCCGGAGGGCCACAGCAGTTACATGCCATTTTTGGGCCGAATAGAGAGTATTGAATGTTGGTTTGCTGATTTATGTTGTTTGCCGTGTAGACGGGAGATGGGAAAGGCCCACATCCTGGGCTGAGCATGATATCCCTGCTACAGAGAGGGCCACGTGAATGGCTTATCCCATGATGAACCAACCAAAGGACACGGGCATCTTCTTGAAACACCCCAAGCACAATACCAAGGATGGTGTACCGAAACCTTTTGCAGGTTAACCTACCCGGATGTATGAAAGCTGCCAAATTTCATAAAAGCCAGAGTTTACAGTAGCCTTGCCAGAATTGGAACATGATGGCAGCAAATTTGATGCGCTTTAGTTACAGCCAAGATATCAACTTTAGCAAGGATCCTAGCTTTTCCAAGAGATAACAGTAGTATCAACAGTATAGGCCTCTATACAGGCCCACGTAACTAGTTATATTCTTGACTTGGCCCGTATGGGGTGTCGTATATACTACTGTTGAAACAAATAAACTGGTCAGTGATGGTTGCGGACATGCGTCATTTCTATACTGTTTGTTCTTTGAAAAACATATTTAGCGGGATAAAGGCGCCATCTTATAATCATTGATCAGGAAGAGCGAAACAAGATGCAGTGAACGCCTCTTGGCTGGTATTACCCGTCGATGTTTGGTGCAAGGGAAAGAAAGCAGTGATAGACAAGTGCTTAGAGACGGTAGCTGTACAGGCCCGGTGATCAAAGGCATTAGTTCAAAGTACCACATACCGGTCTTCAAGAGGGTAGAGTTGTTTGTAACCCATTCACCGACGCAGTAGCTTAGCATAACTATAGAATCCAAGAATCAGCTTCCTAATCTTCAACACTGCACAGCTCTACCACATCTGACAACTACTTACCCAAGAGTTCTTCTTCGTCTTTCAAAAGCACAACTTCCGTCTCATCAGCAAAAGAAGCCTCAGCAGACATGGAAACCACAATTCAGGTCGACAGAAACCACCTCCCCTTACTCGACAACGTCCTGACCGTCCTCCAGGGACACATGGAGGAGCTCTTGGTTCGCCTCTCCAAATTTCTCGAAATCAAGAAACATCTGCCTGCAGCCCCAGCTGGACGTCACCAAAACATAGATCTCCTCGCGAAACAGTGCAGTTTCGAGCTCACCTGGGCCATCCAAACCTACAGCATGTACAAGGGCTTTCGAGAGCTGGTGGAACCACTTCCGGTTCACTCCGATTCTTTGGAACTTCCGGGTTCTTTGGGTCTTGATTAGAACGTCATGAAGCTACCGCTATTCAATAAATATGAATGTCTTTGGTTCTATGGAGGAGGAGGTCAAAGGCATATGCTGAACGAGAAAGAGTCATGGGTAGATCCTATGGGCACTCTACCAGGGGTGGACTATGATCATTCTGCATCTGTTGCTTAGTTTGCCCTTTGCTGTATACGGCCAAAACGATGTACCAACTTAGTAGCCGTATTTGAACGAGACCAAACATACAGATTGCAAGAATGAGTCGTTTCCCTTGAATAGGTAGACCGCTGATATGTTACTTTCTCCCTGTAGTGACGCTATACTATTTGCCCTATTCGCGTTTAAGGGATGATAAAACACCGAGAAGACCCAAACGAATAGTAATGACCGCTCTGTCGTTGGCTGTTAGCATAATATCTCGAGTTGTTACGATGCATGTCTACAGTTTCAAGGCTATATATGACCGCCTCGGACGAAACCTGCAGCTTATCAACAGTTTCTGCCCTTCTTAATGTGAAGAGGTCACTGTCCATCTCTGGTCGGCTCTTGGAAGCGTGTTAAGCTACTAAGAGTATATTATACTAAATCATATTTATCAGCAGTGTGCTCAAGCAGATATAAAAAGCAGGTAATAGCCCAACTTTGGAGTCAATTTTACCCAGGTCTTTCAGCTTGTATTTAGTTGTCTTTCGGGAACACGAGCAAAACATCCAAAGCAGCTCATAAAAAAATCATCGTCTACCTCGTAACCATAAGTCAGCAAGCAAAGACAACAGAAGAAGACAACGGATTCGTACAGCGCAGACTCCCAACTGGCTTGATAGCTGAGGAGGGCGATGCCTTTACGTATAGTCCTGAAACGCCTATCGCTTTCCATCGGACACTAGGGTATCAGAGAAATGGCCATATCACTACTGAACACGATATTAATAGCCTCAATGATGCCCAAGCTCAAGACACTTGTAGCCCAATTAATTCGGCTCAACACAATTTAATCTGTGATTGGGGCCTGTGCCCAAAGACTGTTCAGCAAGAACAGCGTTGAACCAGACTAATCTACACAAAGAGGAAAAGCAAATACAAGACTGCAATGCCATGTTGAAACCATAAGCTGAACTCGCCGTCCATAGTTACCAGCAAGGAAATATAAAAGACCCTCAAGCTCATATTTCACTAGTGATTTGAACGCACAAGTAGAAAGCCACCTGCACAAAAAGCATCAACCTCGCGACGCTCTCAGGGCTTGTTGGATAACTTGACATAAATTCTCTCAACTCTTTTCAACTTGATCCCTTTTCCTAATACTTGGACGACATAAAACGAGACAAGTCAGATTTGTGCTCTCAAATCCCGATCTCAACTCTACCAAGCACCCAGGTTTTGAAGGCTAATCGTGCAAACATGTCGTTGAAAAGACCGTTTTGCCGCTCTGTTGGAGATGAAGACTTCTCATGGAAGCAGTCGGTCAGTGATACGGCACAAGAAGATTTGGAGGAGGAGTTTCCCATCCGGCAGTCAACCGACAAATGGACTCCCCAGATGTTCCGGGAAAGGATTTGTTCGTTGAAGAACAAGAATCACAAACTTGAGCGGCAGAACCAGCAACTCCGCCTAGGGAATCTACAATACATGGGCATCTTCCAAGAACCCAACGCAGTAAAACGTAGGAACCAGCTCCAGAGGGTCTTGGGCGCTTTAGAGAACACCCACAATGAGGTTTCTGCTCTTGCGGCGCAGACTGACTTTGTTCGCACTGCTATTAAGCAAGTGGCTGAGGAACCCTCCAATGCCAATCTCGTTGATGATGCTCTTGAAGAGGTGCAAAAGATGGAGAAGAGGCTGAAGGATGCCAAGGGCGTCCTCGAAGAATACATGGTCAAGATCCGAAACTAATCACCTCGAGTGAGATTTTACCTAGACGTCGTTAACTCGGCGAATTGCTCTTTGATTTTTGGAATGTAGAATGCTTCCATTTTTTTTTAGATACCTATAACCAAGTCCTCTACTTGATAAATGCTCTCTTTCAGGGAATCTCCTCATTTTACCTAGAGTCTGCGCAAGAAATTGAGAATCACTTTCCTTTCATCAGGCTTCTTCTGCATGTGCTCGTTGTGATGAACAAAGAAAACGTAAAATCTTGCTATGGCGAGTCTAACTCTTTCCACCGTCTTTTAACTCCTGCTTGATCCTAGTCACAGCGCCAGAGCCGCCGTATGTCAATCCTGTGTAGACCATTGCTACACTTGCGCCAGCGTTGAGCATCTGTCTTGCTTGCTCGCCATTGGTGATGCCTCCTGTAGCAAAAATGACCTTTTGGTCAACACCAGTGGTGGCCTTGAAAGATTGAGAGTCCAGCATCTTGCGGTATCGTCCGACAAGATCGAGTGTTCGGCTATACATGGCAGGGCCAGAGTAACCACCGGTCTCCATGAGGTTCGATCGCTCCCTAGCAGTGAGTTTTACACCTGGAGGAATTATACCATCTCTCCGCTTGGTGGTGTTGCCCACGATGACTCCATCGACACCACTTCGGTGGACAGCCTGGACAATTCCCTCTATCTGACTATCTTCATCCTCGTCAGGTGAGACCTTGACCATGACCTTGGGTCTTTGCTTTCGGTCAGTCTTGGCAGCCTCATCTACCACGGCACTTAGAAGTCGTGTCAGGGGCTCAGTAGCTTGGAGATCGCGAAGACCGGGAGTGTTGGGGCTGCTGACGTTAACGACCAACACATCAGCGTACCGCGCTAGTCTTCGGACGCAGTAGACGTAGTCCTCAGCGATAGCCTTCTCATCCCGCTCATCTGTCTCCTTGTTCTTGGCGATCTGAACAGCTAGAAGTCGGCCCTCCCGAAGACTTCCAGGCGGAACATTGGCCTTGCCGTTGAGAACATCGCTCTCAGTCACGCCCAGTGACCGGGCGAATCGTCGAAGTCGGTCCCTCAGTCGGATGGCCATATCGTCAGCTCCTCTAGAGTTCAGGCCATATCGGTTGACCATGCCATCGAGGTTGGGGACGCGGAAAACTCGAGGCTTGGGGTTGCCGGCCTGAGGGAGGGGTGTGCAGCCGCCGACCTCGACGATACCAGCACCGAGGTCAAACAGCGCATCCGGGATCTCGGCGTCCTTGTCGAGGCCAGCGGAGATGCCAATTGGGTTCTGCAGTTCGGTACCAAAGACGTTGACGGAAAGCTCGGGAGAGTTGAGTGTTGTGTCGCGCTCGCGGGGGTTGAGGTTGAACTCGTGGAGGAACTTCAATGCTGAGGTACCAGCATGGTGGGCGTCCTCTGCATCTGGGTAGGCCCAGCGCAGGAACGGAGGGACGACCCATCGATGGAAGAAAGCCCGGGTATCAGTGGCGTAGAGGTATGAGGCGTAGATGGCTGCGGCGGCAGCACTGCCGTAGAGAGCAGCCTTCAAAGCGGCTCCATCGCCGGCCGAAGAAGAAGACGAGGCATTGCGGTGTTGAACGACAGGAGACCTTGGGAGAGCGGGCCGAATAGAGGAAGCAGCTCGGGTGCCGGATACGGAAGCTCGTGATCGGAGGAGAGAGACGGACATGGTTGGGAGGTGATGCTGGACCGGGCCAGCTCCCAATGGATTCATACAACGCGCGAGAGTTGTTTCGGGTGAAAGACGTCCACAATTGACCGAATCTGAATGGGCCATCAACTAGGGCACAGTTTTCGCACGGCTTGCTATACGGTACAGACCAAGATGTACTAGAAATTCTTAATTTTATAATAATGGGCCTATGAAGCTATAATTCTATCGAACTATCTAAATTAAGTATTCAAGACATAAGTATGGTGACTTGTACAGTAACAAGGTATACCTAGGCTTTGTACTTTGAAAGCTGATAAACTTGGTTATATATTACCGAATAAAACGAGTATTCGTTACATACTCCCCAATACCAGCTTCCCCTTTATTTCATAGACTTCTAACGCATTATCGTCAGAAAGCATCAAGTCTCGGCAATAATTGTGCGTTGTGGAAGGGTGAGCTTTCTATATTCGGCAGATATACAACTTTACTATTAGAACTGTCATCTTGAAAGCAGTGCTAACTACACATCTATACAAAAGAAAAATAGTTACAATACCATACTTTGAAGTAAGCATCGAATATCTGGGTTCAATGTCAAACTTGGTTGGACGTTATGAATAACTTTGAGCAACGATAGATCGATCGGAGGTCAGTCGGAGCGGACCCGGGGGAAAGGTCCCACATTTTCGGCCCCGTCCCGCTCTGGGACTCAAACATGCTAGGCTTTATAGTTTCAACGCCTTCAGGCATTGACTATTTGTGTTGCTTGCGATAGATATGTTCTACTGAACAAGGTCATCATGATATTTCCCGCCACGCATGGCCGGCTGTTTAAGATGGTGTGAAAGCTTGATGCAGATGGCTTTACCCTCATCCATCTTGTTCATGGACTCGTCTTGACACATTCAACCCTAAACAAACTCATTAAATCATAAGAGAAGCATGTTGACGTTTCACACTTGATTTAAAAGCAAAGAGAAGATTAATTCATCATCAAAAGAGTTCAAAATCACTCCTCGTCTGCTCTGTTCCGATCGTGCAATGTCTTCCATCACACTCATGCCTCCGTGCCATGATCTACACTCAACTGTCTGATGGGGAGGTTTTCCACACTCAAAGCTCCTGCATCATGAGGTAGACGTTGTCCTTGCCCGGGACCAGCGAGTGGGGAGAATCATTGTACTCCCGAGCCGGGAAGCGAAGAACAACTTCCATCTGGGGCTCCTCATCTTTGTCGCTCTTCTCAGTGATACCAGGCTCGCCATCCTTGGCATTTCCAACGAGCTTGAGGCTCTTGACGGTGCAGCTGAGGCGGGGACGGAAGAGACGCTCGTGGCCGTCCTTGGTGAGCATGTTGTGATCGTCCTAAGACTTTGTCAGTGTTGTCTATGACAAGAAGAGTCCCCCTGGTGACTTGCGATTGCGCGAGCAAGGTCATACTTGCAGCGGTTAAGGGCGACAACTTTCTCATCGCGAAGGCCAAGATCGACCATGGCATAGCCGATATCCTTAACAACAGCCTGCATGATGTCCTTGATGTGATCGGTCTCTGAGATGTATTGCTGTCCAGGAGAAGCTTGTCAACCATGCTATTCAAGCACAAGAGGAACCTGTCTTGACAACTTACCTTGAGGCTGATAGCAGCTTCAGGCTGCTCGTTCCAGAGGCGCTTAACGACCTCATTGATGAGTCTGGCCTTTCGGTGCTCAGACATGTTGGTAGCTGCTGAGATTTGATGTCGGCTCAATGAAGAGGTGATGAAAATCAATGTTGTGAACCGATGCCGACGATGATGATCTCGATTTGTGCCCAAAGAATGACCAGGTCTAGATTATATATGTGCAAGCCGTCAAACACTCAAAGGTTGGGCGGCGAGCTTGTATATTCATTTCCACTCTACCCATTGTCTTTAATACAGCGAACAAGAAATATTTACACCTCAATCATGATTACGTGGAGGCATGCCCGTTTGCTTCGATTCTTTAAGCATTGACAAACAGCGTGCCAAAACTCAATCGAGGTATACTAACAAAGAATAAAAATATAAACAATTATGTATGTGTTGCATATATATACGAAAGGGTTATAAAGAATGTAATAAATGATTGTCATGCTATCATGGGGCGGGTGGCGGCTTTGTATCTCTGGCGTCTCCTAGGGGCACCACCCTTCCAGGTGTCGGACTTTCTGGCGATATCGGCCACTCGTAGCTCTTGACTGAGAATTCAGAGTCGGCGCGAGAACGAGCTGGACTGACAGGTTCCACCATGGTCGAGTTCTTGGATCTTCCGTCAAGTCCTGTTACTGCTGTGAGGTCCGGTGTGCCTGGGCTCAGCTCTGGCGTCCTCATGTCTCCGCGGAGCTCCTCGGCGTGTGGTCGAGAGCCTTCCATCTCAAAGTACACCTTGCTTTCGTATTGCCCTCCTCCGTGTCCGTAGGATGCCTGGGCAATCTCGGCGGCCTTGAGCTGTTCCTGGAGGTCACGTCGTCGTCGCCTCTCTCGTAGCCACATAAATACAGCAACACCGATCAGGATCACTCCGAGAGCGACACCAAAACCGATGCCTGCCTGTGCCCCTGACGATAGACGATGGTTTGTAACAGTTGCCTCGTCTGATGTTTGCGATAGTTCCGAGTCGCTGATTGAAGATGGCTCGGGGCTATCCGTCAATAGTTGTTCCACGGATGAGGTCGTCTCTTGCAGGGATGAGGTCAAGGTCGTCTGGGGTGCTTCGGTCGTCTCAGTCGCCTCTGCGGCCTCGGTCGTCGAAGCTTTTGAAGAAGCCTTTGAGGTGGCTGAGGCTGCTGTAGTCGCTATTGTAGAGGGCTCGACGGCGGTTCCATAAGGCTCCCAATATTCTTCGCACATCTTCCAGTAGCTATTTTCCATTCCTGGTTACTTCTTAGCGAGGTCTTGTTATGAACAGGACATGGCTTCATACCGAAATACTCATCTTTCGTACACTTTTTCTTGGTCCTCCTCTCTCGGTTGTCAAGGCACTCATACATGGTGGAAACGAGGATCTGGTGGTTGTTCTTGACGTCCTCATAGCACCAGCAGTCGTAGTCTGTATCGTCGCAACCAGTTGCAGCAACGCCGATATCGAAGCATCCCCGCATACATTCGGGGATAGCCTCTATCAGCTTCTCGGCGTTGGCGTGCGCCATTGTAGCAGTAGCTCAAGCAAAGATACAAGGCGAGAAAGAAACGGAATCGAATTGTTGGTGCGAACTCGAATTCAAAGCCAAGACAAGACAAGAAAATGAAAAAAGTAGCTTGAATATGAGTAATCCGGGTTGAAAGGTCTCTCAAGAGGGCCACAGGCAAGGTGATGGAGACTCCATTATGAATGAAAAGAGGACCCTTGCTCTCCATCTTCGCCCCCGAGTCCAGAGGGCATCCTTCTCAAACAGCTAATACTAGGATCGACTTGACATGGCTAGGGTTTTCAAGCTTTCAACCAAGTTGATAGGGCAGTGTACGGTTCAGAGGATCCCATATCAGCACTACAAGCGCTGAATCCTACGCGGATTCTGCGAAGGATCTCTCCCCTTGTTCAAAAGCGACAGTGCAATTTTAGGGGGCGAGCTAGCAAGATTAAGTAGCCCGGGGCTGGATCCGAAATCGTCGCACCTGCTGAACAAGGCAAAGCCCGCCTGTCCGCCTACTAATTGAGATCCATGTGAAAGTTGGAAGCCCGTGAGAGGAATCACATCCATGCATACAGAGATATTTACGTAGTATTTAGGTGAGTTGTTTTGTGAAACCTTAAAAAGGCTAAAGTTTATTAATCAAGTCACGGGCTCACAGCCTTGCCTTCGGAATAAATGATACGAGATAAGCGAGGAAAAGAATCACTACGTACTATCAAAGCCCAGAAATCTAGACCGGCCCTTGAATCCGCGAAAAATGTCGTTAATTGGTCGATGCCCAAGCAGCCAAGTTCCCCCACTGCACACATTGGGCTGGTATTGGACACGAAGGACGGAATAAAATCGACCGCCCTCCTCTCGGCTCTGATGTGATGATGAGGGCAGAAGCTTACCACTTACCATCGACATAACCACTTTTCACAGCCAATATTTAGACGATTTAATCCCGGGGGTAAAAAGAGAGAGAGAATGTCGTCGTGGCTACCAGGAAACATACTACCGGAGGGTGCAGGGGTAGATAACAAGTGGCTCCAAGATACCATCATACAGGATATTGTCAAGGAACCTCTCCGGCAAAGTGAGCGAGCCAAACTTGCAGCTCTTTTGGCAATCATGGTTGCAGCAGAAGAGGTCGAGACTGAGACAAGCGTGTGTATCCCCAGACTAGCGAAACTCCTTGGGGGAAATCCGCTAACTGGACATAGTACGAATATTATGATGAGGATGAAGACGCAGAAGAGTATGCTGATGAGGATGAGGATGACTATGAAGAAGGCGAGGATGAAGAAGATGATGAAGTTGAAGAAGAGGAAGAGGAAGAAGAAGAAGATAATGATGATGACGACGACGACATTGACGACGACATTGACGAGTGTACCTCAAATCCATGGGGCGATTTGCAAATACTCGTGGAAGACTGGGTATCGACTGAAAATGATGAACCGATCCCCGTCAGCAGAAAAAGAAGTTTGCCTCATGATGAGACACCAAGAGGTCAGTCTGTCAAACGACAGAGGATAGACGCTCCCTCCGTGTCAAAACCCCAACTGCATAAGGATGTTTGCCTACCGTCAGAATGGGAATCGATGCTGGAGACCAAACCACATAACTGGCAATGCCATGCGCAACTCCGAAAGCTCCTCCAAGGCCTCGCCCTCTTCAACATCCATCCTGCAGCGCAGTCATTTTTATTAGAGTTGGACTTCCGCGCCATCTGTGCCGAGGGTATGGCTATCGCTGCCATTGACATGGGCGTCAGGTTCTTAAAAACGGCCACCATTAGCGAATACAATATTGTATTCCGCCACATGCTCCAGAGATCACATGATGCTGTCGCATACAACTCCTGCGGGCATAGCGACAAGCATCGACATATCCTCTTTTGGCAAGTGGTCAAAGCTGTGACTGGAAAGCCGATACCTCCCGAGCCCATCAAGATTGCCAGAGATGAGCGTCTACAGCACGAGATTGAGGATATGGAGGAGTGGAGGGCTTCTCAAGCAGAAGCACGGAAAGCTGCGCCACATCAGGCGACAGCATCACTTCGCTACACTTATCGGACGTTACGAGAGGGCTTTGTTAAAGAAGTAGGCGAGGCGACCAAGTTACCCCTGAACGAAAAGGTGCATAAATGGTTGACCGAGATTATCCCAACCGAGAGTAAGTGAGCTGGACTGGGAAGAGATGGAAGTTTGAATATGGATTATGAGCACAAGATCGAGATACCCCTGTGATACGATTGGAAACAACATGATATGGAGTGTGTATCAGTTAGTGTAAGCCACATGATAGCATTTGACTCTTCTGCACGGCATGCAGATACGTTGGAAACGGCCCGTCCACTTTACACGCGGCGGTATTGCAGGATCAGTCTGGTGACGACCAGATTCATGACTAACGCTGGATGGCACTATCATCGAACCCAACTCTCTAGAGTCTGCCCATTATAATGGCGGTCAAGTAGAAGGCCCCAGAATTTGGCCACTACCGCATCTTCTCGTGGATATTTTCAAATCCTGATGATTTGTGTTGGCATGCATCTGTTTCTCCTCAACCTTGACAGATCTTGTTCTACCGAGTAACTAAAACGGTCGATAATCGACCCACATGCAACTCAAAACTATGAAACTCGATGATAGGCTCACTAATAATAAAATAGATACATACCTAGATATTCCCTGAAACATGGCACTTGTGCTGGTGTGCGTGGAGCTGAGTCGCGTGCATGCGGCTTGGTCCCGAGATAGAAAGAGCTGCGGAGGATGGTGATTTTCGCTGGTCGTGAGAGAGACACTCTGACAGCTCCTACGGGCACGGAATACTATGATGGGGTTCATTTGACAAAAAAAACCGTTGCATTCTGGCACTGCGCCATGGAAGCTGAAAGGGCCCCAGCGAGCCAGGGTCTAGTCTAGATTCATGCCCGGCCCGAACAAGCCCGGCGGATGCGTTCCCATCTGCATGGTAAGATAGAATTAGAATCCGTCTTGGCGGCTTGGGGTCAAGATTTCAGCGGTCACGGCTTCTGCTTGTCAAAGAGCGCCAATTGCTGGCTGACAGTTCTACACAGTACAACTGTCTGCACAATTGATGCGTCCAATGGGCAACAAAAACAAACGTCTCAACCACGTTTTAGCTTTTGGCCAAGAGATGCGCAATGCTTGGTCGTCATCGCTAGCCACTTGACGTACGCATACAAGTGGCTTGTTGGGGGCGGAGGGGACAGCAGCATACAGCAAGTACATCAAAGTATCTATACACAGCCGAGTTGATCCATCCCCGTCTGCGACAGAGAGCGGCGCCAGGAGCTTACTGAGATGGGCAGGTCGAGAATCAAATGGGATTGATGGGCAACTCCTTATCAGATGTCTCTATAAATCATCACTGGGAGCCCAATCAAGGCTCAACAAGGCAGATTCCATCATGCTGACGCTCATAATAAACAGCCCCGTTGCGCTGGTGATGGCCCCGGACATTTCGGTGAAAAGCATGGTAGACAGACAGAGACCCCCCCACTGTTGGATCAAGGATGAGCTTCTTCTTCTCAACGGCCATCAACTCTTGATCGATATGCGCTAAGATCTTAAACTGCCCAATAATCCGGTAGCAGAAGCTTCCATTTGCCGTCGGGTACAGCTAGAAGTCGATGGTTGGCGGGGGGGGGCCGCTGGAAGTTGGCAAGTCGCAGCGGGGCACAGCGCCTAAACTGGTGTAGCAAGTACCAGTACAGGCAGGCTTCTTCGGCGTTGTCTCAGAGCCGGCTGTCTTTAGCGTGCGACGCCATTTCCAAGGTTTCTTTACAGTACTTTCGGATTCAAGGCTCTAAGCTGCTGCTGCTTCGTTTCTCAAACATCCTCCTCTTGTACATGTCCCTACTCTTCTGGTACATTATTGCTACATATTTACTTTCGATTAACCTTTTTTTTTTTTGTTGATGTCCTATCTATCTTGCTTTACACTCTAAACGCGTGCCCCTACAATCGAGTTTCCTTCGTCGCTGCCGCAACCATCATCGTCACCACCATCGCACATGTGGTCTTAAACCAAGCTCAGATCTTCTTCGCCTCCAATCGCCCATCCTTTCACCTCTCTCCCCGGCTCTCGAGCATCCTTTCGCCTCGCCTCATCTCTAGCTGGCAATGGATGCCGACCTCTTTGCCCGAGCCGGCGGTTCCATCGGCGGCGACCCAAACGATCGACCCTCGTTCTATAAAGCAGTTGGTATCGGCCTTGCTGTTGGGTCTGGTGCGTTCATCGGCGTCTCGTTTGTCCTCAAAAAGGTCGGCTTGCTACGCGCAAACGAGAAATACAACGAGGTTGCCGGAGAAGGATATGGATACCTCAAAAACTTTTACTGGTGGGCGGGCATGACACTCATGATCATTGGCGAGATCTGCAACTTTATCGCATATGCCTTCACCGATGCTATCCTCGTCACTCCTCTGGGCGCCCTGTCTGTCGTTATCACCGCCATCCTGTCTGCCATCTTCCTCAAGGAGCGTCTCAGTATGGTCGGCAAGGTCGCCTGCTTCCTCTGCATTGTCGGCTCGATTGTTATCGTCATGAACGCTCCTCATTCCTCGTCGGTCAAAGATATTCAAGAGATGCAAAGTTACTTTATAACACCAGGCTTTCTCACCTACGCCGGCCTCATCATCGTCGGCTCTGTTGTCACTGCGATATGGGTTGCGCCGAGATGGGGGAAGAAAAACATGCTAGTCTACATCTCCATCTGCAGTTGGGTCGGTGGCTTGAGTGTTGTAGCGACCCAGGGACTGGGTGCTGCTATTATTGCTTGGATTGACGGCAAACCGCAATACAAGGAGTGGTTCTTGTGGGTTCTCTTTGTCTTTGTCATTGCGACACTATTGACAGAGATCATCTATCTCAACGTACGAAACCCCTGTCTCACTCTGTCTCAGCTACTTACTTTGTATAGAAAGCGCTTAACCTTTACAATGCGGCTCTTGTTACACCGACCTACTACGTCTACTTTACCAGCACGACCATCATCACATCAGCCATTCTATTCCAGGGTTTCAAGGGCACGCCCCAATCTATCGTCACCGTTGTCTTGGGTTTCCTCACTATTTGTTCTGGCGTCGTATTACTGCAACTTTCAAAATCCGCAAAAGACGTGCCTGATGCGGCCGTCTTCAATGGCGACCTTGATCAGATTCAGACTATCGCCGAGCAGGAACAGCCAGAGACGGAACCCAAGGCTGATGCCATCCGTGGAACTGCTGCGATCATGCGACAGATTTCTCAGCGTCGACTCAAGATGGAAGCGGACGAACTCAAGCGATTACACGAAGAAAAGATGATGATGGAGACCATGGATCCTATTCGAGAGGACGAACAGCCAGAGTGGGAGTGGGATGGCTTGAGGAGGAGGAGAACAATGACCTTCAGGACCGGAACTTTTAGCAGCTCGAGAGCCGGATCGAGGCACGGCTCGAGACACGGGTCAGTAGCATCACCAGCGCCGCCCGTCTCTCCCCGGTTTGCCGTGCCGCCAAGCAGTCCAAGACCGCATCCGCCACTGGGTATGTCGCAGTTCCCAGCCTCTGATGACGAAGATGACGATCACAACAACGACGGAAACACCATATTCTCAAGCATTGCCGGTACTATCCGTGGCCGAGCCCGAGGCTTTACCAACTTTTCGGGTCGACATGTCAGCGAGGACCACCAAGACAACAAGTCCCGTCCCCGGAGCCCGATGCCTCCTGTCCCTCTGACCGAGATTGCCGTCCCCCGAGACAAGGCCGACGAAGAACACGATGCTTACTATGGCCGAACTCGCGAGCACGACTTTGGTGGTCACGATACAGAGTACCGAGGGGCGTCATTCCGCAGTGGCGACAGTCTAGCTCCTCCGACGCCCCCGCCTCACGGAACACCTCAGGGTACAAGGCGTCAGTTTTCATTCCACAACGTGTTCCGGCGGCCTCACTCATCGTCTAGATCCGTTTCACATGTCGAGGACCCAACAGAAGAAGAACAGGCCGGACTCGTCAAGGACGACAGCGGACCTCTCCCGGCCTTTGTCTAGGGACCGATCCGCTGGGTGAAGTCGACGCTGGGAGTCATTTCTTGAGTAAAAACCCGGGTTTGCATTTGTACGGCGTTGTTGGTGTTTCTTGGGTACATTTTCTATTTGGGTTGCATAGCGCTTGTATAATGTCGTCGCTCCTGGGTAGGGTATAGATAGACACGTGGACGGGGCGCGAGCTTGATGGCTACCAGTATATACAAAAGTGCTGTGGGACAAGGTTGGGGGTGGAGGAGGATGGCAACATGACATGATGAATAAAGATCAGTTGTACCGGTTGATATGGCATTGGTTGGTTGCACATGCGTGCGTGGGTCGAATCAGATATATTCCATGGCAAATACCGAGTACAGCAAGCGAGAGTCGACGTCCTCATTGTTTCCTATGGATATTCTTTGAAGCTTTCGTCACGTATGCAACAGAGATTACGCTGACGTGAGTAGGAATACTACATTAGCTCATTCATTAAAATAGGTATGCTTCCCGTCCAGAGACTTCCTAAACGCCGTGCAATGCGAAAACGAGATGTGCCTTGCCGACCCAACCCCAAGCATCTAAGATATCAACCATCCAGAGTCACGCTGTTCATCCTCGCTCATTTCAACTTGCTCGCTCTACTCCCGCTTTCTACTCTTGACTTTTACCAGTCAGCCGCCCAGCCATTCTTGTCGAGAAAATCCTCGCAGGCCTGCTTCAGTCCCAAATTCGGCCGCAATTCAGAGGCGATGAGATGCTCTCGGGTAAGTGGATCGCTCTGATGCCGCTTAAGATGCTCCATGATCGATGCGCGCTCATAAGACTTTCCGGTCTTTGTCACAACGGGATCAACCATTACGTTGAAGCTGATGTCGTCAATCGCCCAGTCTGGCACTTCCCTCTTCCTGTCGTCGTCTGCTCTCGCCCTCTCAAAAATGGCCTTCATGTGATGGATCTTGGCTTCAGCTTCTTCCTCGATTTCCTCCCTCTCCATTCCGTCATCCGTCTCGGCGAGTGCTGCATCTCTTTTCTCAGCCAGCCAGCCGAGTACTTCGTATTCAAGGTCTCTAGCTTCTCGAATCCGCTTCCTCTCGCGGTCGTCCCAGCGCTCCTTCTTGCAGCGGAGTACGAGGCTTGTCACGGCGCTGAGCGAACGGTCGTTTGTAGCGGCGCAAAGCTTGTGAGCGTGCAGAGCGCTCTCGAGGGAGGCGTCGAAATCGCCTAGGGCGAGCTGTGCTTGCGCGAGATAGTATCGGGCCTTCATGTTCTCGGGAGCCAGTTGCAGGCAGGCTTCGCAGTCGGTGATGACTGAGCCCCAGTAGCTGAGCTTGAGGCGAGCCATTGCGCGGTTGGTGTAGAGGGCTGGGTTCCTGGGGTCGGCAATGATGCTATTGTGGGTGTCAGAGTCCCCCGTTCTTTGGCGCCTGACTATGTAGGTACTCACGCTTTGGAGTAGAGACTGTCGGCGCCGATATAATCGCCAGCCAGGAAGCACTTGTTGCCTTCTTCCTTGAGCTGGAGAGCTTTCGACATGGTGGCCGCTTTTGCTGAGTGATATATGTATAGGATGGTTGGATGAGGCCCAGGAGGAAGTCGTTCGGGCACCTCGGACAAAGCAGTCCGAGTCTATCAAGACAAAGAATGGATCGCGATAGAGGGAAAGCAGAGTCGAGGCTATATGACAATTCACAAAGAGAAGAAAGCAGAGAACCCAGCGATCACCAAAAGACGATGCTTAATGATTATGCTGCTTGTATGTAGGTACTAAGATGCACAACTAGATCCCAAGGCAGGTTAAGATGGCGAGCCACGATGACACCATGAGATGAGAGAGGACCCTGACTCTGGGAGGAAGGGGTCATGGGAGTTATGATTGGATTTCTAAGCGCGGAAAGTTCGAGAAAGACGGGACTTTTTTCAATTGAGGCCGCTAGAAATTGCGGGGTGATGATGGCAATAAATAATAAATACATGTACCAGCCACAGGGTTTCTTTACATGCAACATGGGCAGTGCTCCCGAAAATGATAACTACTACTTATCGATAGTTTGGTAGTTTTTACTCGAGTTTTGCAGAGTCTTTATTAACTATGAGCGCCAAGGTGAATGAATGCAGGGATTGATTGTCTCATTGTGGTCATCATGAGAAGTGTTGGTTTTTCATTGTCTGTCATGACATGGACCAAATCATGTTGGCAAATCAATTACATTATCCTTCTTGTCCCTTAAATAGCATGACGTCCCTGTACCTATTCCTCTCCTCGTCCAAATCCAAGTACATCGTGCTTCCCTGCTGTGAGGGGTATCTATGTCTAAGCTGTCTCTATATCGCCATTTCCAAGACATCATCTATCCATCTACCTACGACTCTAACATTAGCAGCTGAAGCTTGACTCTCACAGCTCCGCCAACCTCACCACCAGCTTGTCCTTGGGTCGCAGCGTGAAAGACGGTCCAGCGACATCAACCCGTCCATCTTGGATTCCAAAAGGCTTCTCGATCCCAAAGGCCCTCACCATCTCGACCAGGATCGTCTTCATCTCCATAATGGACAGTTGCTTGCCGATGCACATACGCGGGCCGTTGTGAAACGTCTCGAAAGCGTATGCGCTTGTCGCGGGGCCAGAAAGACGGTTCCACCGGTCAGGGTCGAATTCTTGCGCGGTAGGTCCCCAGACTGAAGGGTGAGTGTTGATGACAGCTGGCGAGAGCTGGATCGTGGTTCCCTTGGGGATCATGACGCCTGCAATCTCGACGTCTTGGGTCGCTTGGCGCGGTGCCATTGCGACTATTTCTCAAAGTTAGCAGGCTGACTGTCTCAAGGTCTCATATAGTACTTACCTGCGCAGTAGAGCCGCAGCACTTCTCGCACAAAGTTGTCCAGGTACAGAAGTTTGTCAATGTCGTTAAAGGTGGGCGTGCCGCAAGTGTTGTCCATGCTCATGATCTCGTCTCTCAGACGCTGCTGGCACTCGGGTCTGCACGAAAGTTCGTGAACGGCCCACGTGATGGAACAAGCCGTCGTATCGTGTCCTAGGATAATCAGTCAGCATACGGCATCTTCTACGGCAGGGGGATTGCTGCTTACCAAGGACCAAGAGGTTCAAAATCTAGCACCAAAATGTTAGCAGCGGCACAACATGAATGGGGCTTGGTGACTTACGTATTCGACGACATTCTTGTCGCCCCAGAACGGATCGGAATGTTCCAATAGACACTGAAGAGCGTCTCGCTTCCCAGCTTGTTTGGTGTAGCCTTGTTCCCACCACTTGCGTCGGATGGCTACCATGCCAACGATGAACTCCCGGGTGCGAGCGCAGCTCTGGGCAAATTCGACGCATTCTTGGATGGGAATAAACTGTCGAATCGGCACAAGCGAATTCAAGTAGTTGACAAAATGGCCAATCGCAGATGGCTGCATGACCTTGGTAAACGTGTCGAACAAGGGAGATTCGTCGGATTCGAGGTGGTTGAGATCTAAACCGAATGTCTCGATGCCGATCACGTCAAGAACTGCTTTCCAAATATTCGTTTCAACTATCAAGTCGGTCAGCTATGCTTCAAAAATCTAGGGAAAATACTCACCTTCAACGTTGGGGTCCTTGTTTCGTTCTCCAGATAGAACTTTGATCAACTGTTGGGCCTTTTTCTGCACGATGGGGAAGAAAGCCTTGACACGCGGTGTCGAAAATGGTTCTGGTTCAGGTCAGTATTTTCTTTAGAATTATCCGTTATGCAAAAAAAGAATAACTTACGACTGATGGCTGCTCGACGCAGCTTATGAAGCTTGCCTTCAACAAAGGGAAGTCCATCACCGATAATCTCATGCGCAAACTGTCTTGCAAAGGCGGGCTTGACAAAGGAAGCACTCTTAGTCTGGAGGACCTGCTTGTAAGCCTCGACACTATTGACAAAAAGAGTCTCGCCGTTGGCGAAGTTGAGGTATCGAATCAGAGGTGCTTCGGGGAACTCGCGAGACCACTTGCATAGAAGTTCTGGGAACCAAGAAACCTTTAAGAACTTTGAGGCCTGGCCAAGGAAGAAGGCATTGTCCTATTCGATGTCAGCAACACGCCACAGCAGAATCGAGGGATCAAGGGGGGGGGGGGGTGATACGT
>JABFAK010000200.1:0-51958 GCA_013266265.1 Fusarium sp. NRRL 66182
GCCCAAGCCTTCCCCGCGTCCCATCGTGCCGGCCTATGTCGGTAACGTCTACTACAATGATGAAGGGCGACCTACAGAGGCAAGTGATGGCTATTTCCCTTCTGTGGCTGCTCATGCGGGTGCTGTCGGTAGAGGGGGGGCAGCAGGAGGCATACCGGTAGCATCTGAAGAGTTGGAATGAGTTCGTGAATGTGGTAGCCGCGGGTTGAAGTGTTGCGTACCATGATTCGCGACGGCGGCAGCGGCCAATGACACGGACGAGCCATTAGCAAGCAGTGTGGGCGACGATGTGTGAGTGCGGCCTAATCTGGGGCGCTCCGGACGGTCTCGATATGCGCGCGACCTGCCAGGTGATGGTATAGGAGGGATATGACCAGTCCCTAGCACAGCAATCGAGTGCGGACCTTGAGAATTGGCCTGGACTGGGACTGCCACAGGAAGATGTGGTGAACCGACAGCACCCGCATGAGCAGCCACAGAAGGGAAATAGCCATCACTTGCCTCTGTAGGTCGCCCTTCATCATTGTAGTAGACGTTACCGACATAGGCCGGCACGATGGGACGCGGGGAAGGCTTGGGCGCACGCCTTGGGATGTCGATCACGAGAGCTTCCTCAACGGTCTGTCCACCTGGATAATAAGCATCAAGCGTCCGGCCCATAGGCTCCTCGGGATTGAGTAAGCGCTCTTGATGCTGATCCCGTGGGATGATGCGGATGTTGATATCGGGGGAGTCAAAGCTTCGGCCGAGCGAGTTCGAGTATTTGCGCAAAATCATATCGCGGACATCGTCGACGAGGTCATCTTCATTGACAGTAACGAGAGTTGGCGAGGCATGAGGTCGCTTGACCCAAATCTTTCGGGTCACCATATTGGCGTTTATAGGAGCGTATGTGTTGGTATGGACAGCGCCAGGTTCATTTGTGGATTGATTTGAAAGGAGTGTATTGATCAAAGTCGTCTGGCGATTGGAGAGCAAGCTCTGTCGTCGGGGAGGCGGGGCTGGTCGTGGTGTTGGCGAGCCAGGGATCGAAAGAGCTCCTGATTGTGGAAGACTAGGAGATGGAGCTACAAATGTCGTCGAAGTCGCCGTTGTCAAGGGCGCAAAGGCGGCGGACTTGGGTGAGTTGGGAGCTTGGTCAGGACTCAACGGGTCGTCGTCATTGTGCCCAGCAAGCTCAGCACCTGCGTCCAAGTCGAGATGCGCGGTCGCTCTGGGACGCGCAGTGGGCGATTCTGGAATTGGGTCGTGCGCGTCCTCGTGTATGCGGCCAAGATTCGAGCTTGTCTGACGCTGCCACGATGGAGAGGACAAGTCTGGCGGGTTGAGTGATGGAGAAATCAACGGCGTAGGATGAGTTTGAGGTTGAGGTTGTGGCGGGTGCAGATCGCTACCAGGCGGAGGTTGGTCGCTAGAGCTAGTGGCGGTTATAGCAGGCAGGTCGCCGGAGCTCTGCTGACTTGCAGGCGGAGCCGGCTGTTTCAGCGCGGCATCAGTCGCGGTGTCAGGCGCTGTGGAATGGTCGGCAGCGGGTGGGACCGCTCCTTCAGCCTCTGTTTCCGAGGACGTCTTCGCTACCGAATTTGGATTTGAGTTTGCTGCTTCTGAACACTCCCGAGAGACGTCAATCTTTGCGAATTCATCGCTATCGTCTCGTTGTCGTTGCGAGCCATCAGGTGTCGCTGTCATACCACGTCGGCTGCTAACGGTGCCCCTGGAATGACTGACGGCACGCCGAGACGAACGATCCTCATCACCATGCCGAGCTTGATCACGATCACGATCCCATAGGTGACGGCTTCCGAACGACGAACCAGTATCCGTGATGCTTCGAGCTGACGACGCCTGCGAGCCTGTTGCCGAGTGTCGTCTTGTGAATTTAGCTCGAAGGCGCGAGGCAATATCAGTGGCCCCCATTAGGACGACATGGGCGACCTATGTTGGCAGGGCGCGGCCGGGACGTGGATTCGAAGCTGGAGATGATATCGTAGGGAGAGTAAGACAGCAATGAGGGGTTGCAACGGTAGAACCGGGAAAGAAACCCCAAAATAAAACAAAAGAGATGGAGATAAAATCCAAATGAATGAAGACCGTGTAGGTAAAACGGTTAGCACCTAGCCTCACAATATTAACAACGAGTAAGGCTCCTCGCGCCGGGCATCAAGGCGAGGCTGCTGGGAATAAGAAAAGGGGACAGGACGATAACAATCAGAAGCCAGAATCAGAATCAGAATCAGAATCAGAATCAGGGAGAAGAAGAATGACGGCTTGTCATGACACCACCATAGTACCCCCAAAAAAAAAACAAGAAAAAAGGTTATCCTCAAGGGTGAGAATCTGCTGTTGCGGTGTCGATGGGATCCAACATTTGCTTCGCTCGGTTTCCAACCAAGCATTGGGCTCAATATGACCGCGATTGCGCACCTGGTTTGGCCTGGTAATTTAAAGCCGAGTCAGCGCTGCCCTGGAAGTTGTACAATGCACAGCGCATTGCACCCATTTGGACCGTTACATCCATTCAAAGGCCACCCGAGCGTCTCCATCAGACAGGGGTCATCCAGGTCAACTTGATTGTTTTCCATCTGGACCTTCGCCTCACCTGTCAACATTCGTAATCCTGGTTATCAGAATTCGTGGGGCGGGTTTCCAAGCGCCTTTGCCAGATGAAGTTCCCCAGAGTCAGTATCTGTCGCGTCGTCTTTTGACGTTTGAACCAGTTCAGTAACCTGAAGTCTTCTGGAGTGAATCCACTTTGACTTCGCTGTCACATCTCATCTGCTGCAACGCGTACAAGGCTTCACATGCTGCATTGCAGTGATTGCACCGAACCGTTGTGGTTCTCCCGCATGATACCCCGCGCCTTGAGATTTGTCGGCAAAGGTTATGGGCGATAAGAAGCGATTTGAACCTGGCAACAGACGAGTGATGGTATTGAATATATCGAGATCTTTGGGTTCAAGCTTTTGCTGTCTTCTTGTTGTGGGCACCTTTGATATGTGAACTCTGAGCTGGGGCGAATTAGGCTACCAATTAGCCTATTGAGCATTACGATGTCGCACTGTCGGTGTTGACGTAATAACGAAGAAACTGTGGCGCGAGTTTCAGTAAGGAATATATGCATGTATTTGCGCAATGGTATCGTTCATATTAGAGTAGAGGTACCTTCGTAGATGGTAAAGGCGATCTTGACTTGGAAGGTTCCTGGATGATGACGGAAGACCAGTGGGACCTTATTTCCGGAATGCCTGAAGCTGACATAATTCACAAACGTTTACCCGCTGATCTTGCGGCAAAACTACACGCGCTTTTCTGTCGAGCATCAACCACAAAACGCCCCCATGCTCATATTGCTTTCTACCTACTTAACACAGAACCATCATCGTCGATACTAGTACATATCAATGGCTCCGATACTGCCTCTGGGCGAGCAACGGCCCAACAAACCTGTCCCTCGCGGACCCAAATCGCCAGCTCGTTATGCGCAAATCCAGGCGCAGAATCGACGGCGGGAGTATTTAGTTCGACATCCATCCTACTTTGAGAACCTGGAGCACGAGCTCGCTGGTAAAGATGCACAACTTGATCATCGTTGACTTTTAACCTGACTGACGCTCAGATCCTGTGCTTTATGAGCGGCTAGTGAAGAGATTCCAGACAGCCTCGGAGCGTGAAGCCGAGGGCAAGGCAAAAGGGTACGGCAGGACGCTCGAAGCTGATCTGCAGAGAGGCGAGTCCAAGCTCTCGCGGCTGAAAGATGAAGATGGCGATGGCGTAGAGAGCTCGAGCGGCGACCTTGAGCATCCCTGGGAGAAGCCAGCAGCTGACAAGGCACACGGGTTGCTCTTATGGCATGCGTTCCTCGAGGAGCGATTCGTTCATGGTCTAGACGAGGACTTTGACTATAGACCTGTTGATGCAGATGAGGACCTTGATACTATGCTAAGGCGAGATGCTCAAGACGCTTGGTTCGACGACGAAGAGCCGAGCTGGGTTGATGACGACGAGGAAGATGCGGTACAGCGCGCGACGCGACAAGGCGAGACCGGCGTTCAAGACTTCTGAATCCGCCGGATCTTATGCGACTTCATCTGCCGTGTACGCGCTGATACTTTCAGCCTTTCAGGCACTTCAGACCCTCTCTCTTTCAGCCAACGAATCACTTATCGAAATGACACTACCGTGCATCGATTTGCCGTGGGCTTTGAAGCTAAAACGCACCCTCCGGTGCTCGGGGTTTTACACTTTCTGGCTAATCTATGCTGTCTGGGTTGATAGGCAAAATCTCATTATATTTGACGACACAGGGAATAATGCCGGCCTTCGCAACACACACCAGCAGAGCGCCCTTGGATGCACCGTCTAGGGAATATTGCTGTCACTATGTTTGCCGGGCTATCGAGCCGTCGACCCGACGACGTTAGCCCAACTTTTCCAACTTCAAGCACCACACTGGCTATGCCTCGGTGTTTGGTGCCGGGCACGATGATCTTCTGTGGGACTCGCCGGTTAATTGAGTGGTATGACTGGATAAATGGGCTGAGATAGCCTCAAACCGCAACCAGATATACATGTCAACGCGGGGTCAACTGAGCATTCACTGCACACAACGGGCTCTCACATAAATACGTAGAGCATCTCCGCTCCATGGCTATCAATCATCAGTTTTGGCCAAACATACAAGAATACCATCAACTCAAAATTATCAGTCATTATGGCGCCTCTTATAACTACTATTTACACTGCGGATCCCTCTGCCCACGTCTTCAACAACAAAATCTACATTTATCCCTCTCACGACCGTGAAACCAATATTCAATTCAACGACAATGGCGACCAGTACGACATGGCTGATTACCATGTCTTCAGCACCGACAGCCTGTCTCCACCATCTGAGGTTGTCGACCACGGTGTGGTCTTGAAAACAGAAGACGTCCCCTGGGTGTCCAAGCAACTCTGGGCGCCCGACGCCGCTGAGAAGAATGGAAAATACTATCTCTACTTCCCAGCCCGTGACAAGCAGGGAATCTTCCGTATTGGAGTTGCAGTCGGCGACAAGCCCGAGGGACCATTTACCCCGGATCCAGAGCCCATCAAAGGAAGCTATAGCATTGACCCTGCAAGCTTTGTGGACGACGATGGACAGGCGTATCTGTATTTTGGTGGTCTCTGGGGTGGACAGCTGCAATGCTACCAGAAGGGCAATGATGTTTTCGACGCTGAGTGGCAGGGCGCCAACGAGGTCAGCGGCGAGGGCGTCTTCGCCCAAGGACCGAGGGTAGCCAAGCTCACCGACGATATGCACCAGTTCGCGGACGAAGTCCAGGAGATCATAATCCTTGACCCAGAGACTAGCAAGCCAATTTTGGGAGACGACCACGACCGACGCTTCTTCGAAGCTGCGTGGCTACACAAGAGAAACGACACATATTACTTCTCTTACTCGACAGGCGACACGCACTATCTTTGCTTCGCTACAGGAAAGAGCCCGCTTGGACCTTTTACTTATGGCGGCCGTATTCTAGAGCCCGTGGTCGGATGGACGACACATCACTCCATCGTCGAGTTCAAGGGCAAGACATACCTGTTTTATCACGACTGTGAGTTGAGCAAGGGCGTGAATCATTTGAGATCTGTCAAGGCCAAAGAGATCTTTTACGATGATGACGGAAAGATAATTACCACTACAGCGGACTAGATGTTGGAAGACTACTTGAAATATCACTCAAGGGGAGCACCGGTGGAGGTTAATATAAATAAACCGCAATTATTGTCAAATCATTCCATGAACCATGAGTAACTAGACTATTACACAATTGTAAACAAATATCCTCCAAAATACCCCATATCGTTATTCATCATTGTCCCGCCTAGACAACCCCAATGCGAAGTTTGTTGAGAGCCTCCTCATACCTGGCTGGATTATGGTCGACCAACATGCTTGTTCCAAACCTGATCTCCCTGAAACGTTCTTCAACATCTTTGACGTATTTTAATACAATCCGTTGTGCCGGTTTGCCAATGTGATCCTCTTCGGGCAGTAGGAAGGCATCGCGCCTCAAGACCCGCTGAGTCTCTACCGTGAAAACCTCCCCTGGTGGTACAAGTTTTCGGTTCGTCATGCCAGCTCTCAGACCTTGCAAGACCGAATGCCCCCATTTGGACGTATCCCCGTCGGGAACTGAGGGCAACCCCCCGTACCACTTATCTGCCACGCCCGTTTGGAAAGCTTGCCATATACGCTGACGGATCTCCGCCTTTGCCTGTTGCTGGTCGTTCTTAAAAGCAAGGGCGACAGCTTGAAAGTCGTGCAAAACTCCCAAGGAGAGGTAAGGGACAATGTCGTTTCCGTGGACGATGGTGGTGATGAGGCCGCGAGTTCGCTTGCGAAGAGAAGGCGACATTGTGCTGGGAGGTCCATATGCGTAGACATGAATAGGGCGCCTTGGTGGGAGGGAGGAATGAACTGGAACAAGACCATCTGGCTGGTGACCACCAACCGACCTCTCTGGGGCGTGAGTAGCAGTTACAAAGCCGGTGCCAGTTGGGTTTGGCTCAGCAAGCATGACTCCAAGCAATGCTGTTACAGCTCCTCCCAGGGAGTGCCCGCAAAGAACAAGGCCGTAGTCCGGAAATTCAAGTAATGCTTCCCGGAGAGTCAGCAACACGCGTCTGTCTCCGCCGTACAGGAGGCGGCGAGCAGAGGCATGAACCCCCTTGTGCACCTTGTGGCCTCGACCACGCCATGTCAGGACGTCGTAATCGCAAGTCATATCGGCCAAGACATCCTCAAACCCCAGAGTCCCTCGACAGGCGAGCACAACCGCCTTGGCATCGTGATCCAAGGAAATGTAGTGTGCTAGAGGCACGCCTGTTCCAGTCGAGCCACTTGCATCTGTTCCTCCTTGTGGATCCACAATGGAGGACAGAAGAACGCTATGGGTATCAGACTCAGTGTGATGAACAAAATGTCTTACATCAGCATGGGTGCTTTCCCAGGCCCTAAGCAAGGGCATTTCCTTGGAGATGCCCATAAACTTGAGAAAAGCAGACCCGTACGATGCAGACGAGAACCGCATGTATCTTGTGATGTTGCGGAGCAGATGTGCTTGGGGGAATATTCCGTTTACTACACCATCACGACGAAGACCGCCAAGCGCATCTGATGCCGTATAAGCGCTCTTTTGATGGTAATAGGAGAGCACCAGAGATGATTGTGAGTCATTCGAGGCCATGCTCCAAAGGCTTGGGCTTTTGCGAATAACCTTGCGGTTACTGACAGCGACCTGAGGCGGTGCAAGTAGACTGTCATCTGGAACGTATTGAGCCCAAGACGAACCGATCGCTGCACCGCTCAGAGAGACACTCGATGAATGTGTTGGAGTGCCATATCCTGAATGGACGGAGTACGTATCTGTCTGGGATACCATAGAGTCCCGACGCCGTTCGTGGACGGAGACATAACTCGCACGAGAAGAGTTGCGTGGGATAAGCTCTGCTTTCTCAATGCGCTTTTGGTCCAAGGAAGAGCGCGGACTATGCGTGGGCTTGTGCTTTGTGATAGTTGAGGGTCTTGGTTGGGGTCTCGGCTTGCTGTCTGTCGGTGGCGATGATTCCTTGTTCCAGATGTTGGAAATGGACTGACTCCCTTCTCGAAGAGCTTGTCTAAGACCATTTCTCTTCTCCGTCGTCTGATTGCTAGCCGTTGGCGAGTCGGACTTTGTCTTTGGCACTGCTCTTTTCGGGGTCGTAACGCTTTCACGTGAGCCGGCAGACTTGCTACGGGTATGGGAAGAGTTGACAGGTGCTCGTGCTTTCTTCTGGTTTGCTTCGCGTTGTGGTTTCTGAGGCTCTCTTGGTGAAGATGGCGGCGAGGCAGAATTACGTCGCGAGAACCTTGCCTTCTCATCGCGTATCGCGCTGCTTCGGGGTTTCGCTGTGGCCTGTGGAGACGTTCGTGAGGATTGCTCATTGGTATTTTTGGCAAGCCGTGAACATTGTGATGGAGGCGATTTAGAACCTGATGTCCTCGCCTTCTTTGACACTTGGGGAGGATCCTTGACTGGAACTTCTGGGGGAGAGTCGTCCTCCAATACACCAACAACAGGCACAGGTATATCGCCTGACCCTCGAAAGGAGAGATCGCCAGTTCTAGACCTCTCGAGCTTGTAAACCACACGGTAGCTGGAAGCATCGGCTGGTTCGTTTTGGGGTTGGCTAGAGCGACTGATCGCTCGAGTCTGCAATCCTTTCGTCTCAACAATCTCTGCGCCGGGTAACAAAGGTAGTGGAAATGGGCGGGGTCCGTCAACATCTATGGTGACGGTTTGTGTCGAGGATACTGAGTTGGTGATGGACACGGAGGTGTCAGAGGGAAGTTTCTTGATCATGTCATCCCTGAGCCGATGGATGACCGCCTCCTCTTCCCCAAAAGATACCGGCTGAGAAGCCCCAATGAGTGTTGTTTGTTTATTGGGGCTGTTGTCACGCGATGCTGAAGCGAACGGCTTGGTGAAGACAGAGGCTCGAGAGACACGATCTTGAATGTCCACCCGTTCGCCATCATTCAACACGACGACATCCCATATTATCTCTTCGCACTCCTGGCGCCGTCTCTCCTCATCAATCATTTTCCACGACCACCTTTGCAGGTATGCCAAAGCACACAGTCCGAGAACAAGGTCCATAACCCCAATACTATCTCCGTGGAGCCCATTGGCAGGATCGTGGAACTCCCGTCGGATTAATGTGATGATAGCTGCAATGGCTCGAGATGAATCTGTCGAACCAAAGATCTGATCAAGAGAGGATAGAAGTAGCTGCGAGAACCCAGAGGCCATGGAGATGGTGGTGCTTGTGAAGTGGAAGCCAGCACTCGTCCAAAAGACGGCTTGGGACATGGCATTGTGAAGATGCTCGAAACTCCGTTCGATGATGGACTCTGCTTCGGAAGTAGACAGCTCACTTTGCGACCGCGAAAGCGTTTCCCTGCTCGCGTTTCCAAGAACTGTTTCGACCATACTCCGAGCGAGTTCCAAGGAGGATAACGTTGTGACCTTTGCAGCGCTGAGGCCGAAAGAGCCAGCCCTAGAACTGAGACGGATAGCTAGACATGTCGAGCGAGTCGCGAGGCTAACAGCTTGAGCAACTGGTGAGGGCAGTAGAGTGCGACCTGGTTGCGGAGGATGCTCCTCGGCATTTGATACAATGCTCGAGTTATCCATGGCGAAGCGGGTTCAGCGAGGCTCGGTTGAGAGCAGGTTGAGGTCTAGAAAAAGAATAGCAGTTAGATGATGTTTATTCGGATCTCGATTATCCGTTCATGAGCAAAAGAAATAACCCGGAGGTCCGAGTCCTCCAAGTGCTTCTGCCTCAATTTCGAGGGGAGGTTTGAGCGAAGTTTGCGAGTAGCAGTAGCGTATCATAGCGTGCAACGACAATCGCCGCCTCGCCACCATCAACACCAATAGCATGTTCGGAATGTAAATAAGAACGTGATAAAGGACGGACGGCACGTCGCCGAGAAATGGTTGGATTGCGTGGAATAATACAAGGAATAATAGTTAGACATGGGAGATGACGATGTGTGAAACAGATTTGCATGTGATTTATTGTTAGTGGGATAAGTACAGTACTAACACTTGTTTATGTATCTCGTGACTTTTCGAGCCTCATCTCTTGCAACTCATTGCAACCCATTGCCCTCTTCTCGCACGGCCTTTATCTATCATACGATGGATCAGTAGAAATAACAGTGTCGCAATGGCCTCGCTGAGCAAGGTTAGTATCTGGATCTCTTTGAGGACCAGGAGTGGACATTATTCCGAGATTTTCAACACACCAATCATCAGAAGGTGGCAAAGCCTATACAATATCTATACAGACTATCCTTAGCTAAATAGTTAAAGGCAAGAAGTCTTCTTCTAGTATAAAAGAGACCTAGCTTTATATGATATAGCTGCCGCGCCACAAGTCACACTACGTATATGCCTTATTAATCAAAGCTGATTCGGTCTAATCCCTGCCGCCACAGAAGCTCGGAAAAATGATCACTCCTGGTCCTCAAAGAGATGTTCCAGGGGCCGTCGTCTTTTGCCAAAGCCACCAATTTTGTATGTCTAGAACATCCAATCTCTCTGCATAATTCTTGATGCCTCAAAGGTGATGATAAATCTGCCGAATCTTGTGAATAAAAAATCAACTCTTTTCATAAACAACCACATTCGCTACCAGGGAGAGCCAGGCACTTTGGATCATGGGTGTCTGTCCATGAGAGACAGGGGTCTTTAATATCCCAAGGTGAGCACTACGCTGAAGATCAGGAACCAACACGCCTCTTCATCTGATTTTGTCTTGCCTTGCGCAAGCGTTTTAGCATGTGTCGTGATTGTTCACAGCGCGGTGCCGTCTCGAATGCTATTGCGGCTCAACACCATCCCAAGTCCCTGCTCCTCAAGAGAGTTCCAGTCAGAAATTGGCCCCTTTTAGGGCGTTATGATACTTGGAATTAATAGTTGATTCTTGGTCATTGAGGCTGGTTATACAGGCTGGTTATACAGGCTTCATACAAGCGTCGAATCCTTACTTTGCTGGCTCATCCATGTCCGAGTTTGCCCACCTCGACATAGAGTTTCAGGACACTTGTAGAATATTCGCATGCTTTCTGTAGTGCCCATAAAGTAGCAGGTCTGATCTGAATAACCAAGAGAAGAATGACTATAATGTCATCTCAAGAATGCTCAGCTTTTAGTCTTCTCTCCTGTGCATGTTGCAATCATAAGCAGGACATGACAAACTCTCCAGCACTCAGCCAATCACAAACCTCGGTTCCGTGGTCTAGTTGGTTATGGCATCTCGTTAACACCGAGAAGGTCCCCGGTTCGATCCCGGGCGGAACCACGCTTTTTGTCCTTTTGCCCTGTTCATGCCTTTGCTCTGCGATTCGCTGACCCCTGGATGGTGAAGGGGATGATGGATCATATCCCGATATAGAATCTATGGTGGGGCACTAGTTTGCTCTAGCAAGCGCAGCTCAAGCCTCCGCCCATATCTGCTGGCTGAAACTGAAAAGGCCAACCTTTAACCTGCAAATCTGACATTAACAATTTCTCGTATTTCTCACTCATATACATATATATACCTCAAGGCATTACTGCTTCATTATTGTTCGGGCTCTTTTTCGCTTGCATTCCTCGCAATTCCTGTTGGCACGCATCTGTTTCTCGCGCAACAATCCTCAAAACCAACCCCGCCAAACTTCCCCCACCAAATCGACACCGCCATGGCTCAGGAAGGCATCTTCAGCGCCGACCTCCTCTCCTCCGAGGTCAAGGCCGCACTCCCCGAGGGCTACACTCTGCGTGCCTTGCGCAAGTCCGATTTCGACAGTGGCTTCCTCGATTGCCTGCGCGTGTTGACCACCGTTGGCGATGTCACCGAGGCCGACTTTGCCAAGCAGTATGATGATATGGCCGCTGCTGGCAGCTACTACATCATCATCATCGAGGACACTACGCGCGGAGAGAAACCGGTTGTCGGCACTGGCGCTCTCATCACTGAGCGCAAGTTGTAAGTCGATGCCATTCGTCCCCCACAGACAACGAGACTAACCAATCCCTCCTACAGCATCCACAGCCTGGGCGCCGTTGGCCACATCGAGGATATCGCCGTCGCAAAGGACCAGCAGGGCAAGAAGCTCGGTCTCCGCATCATCCAAGCACTCGACCACATCGCCGAGCAAGTCGGTTGTTATAAGAGCATCCTCGACTGCAGCGAGGCCAACGAGGGCTTCTACGTCAAGTGCGGCTTCCGACGAGCTGGTCTCCAGATGGCCCACTACTACGAGGGCGGCAAGGGTAAATCTCAGTGATCTCTTTGTTTCCCTATGAACTATCATGGCCGCGACTGCGCGCGGACTGGTTTGTTGCTTATAGCATGCGGGCATGCGCATGCCCGTATTTCCCCTCATCTCGTTACAGTATTTACAACGGCGCGTTACACAGAGGCTGATGCAATTTCGCATGGCGCAGGAAGCAAAATATAAAGAGGATACCGAGGCTTAGAAAGAAAGTAGATCTGACGACGGAAGAATAGAGTTTCTTTGAACCTATCAAGCTGGTGGTGTGCGTGAGGTGGTGCTGTACCAAGGAAATCTTGAAAAAAGCTGCTGTATACGATCTGTTGTGCGACACAAACCATCAGCTGAGTGAGGATGCTGACTCGGCTTCCGACTCGATCTGCGCAGACATATATAGATAAGGTGCCGAATACCAAACTCCAAGTGTTAATAGAAGCTATTGTAGGCGCCGTCTCAATTGACAAGACTCAGAGCAACCACCAACATGTTCGACGAGCTCAATCTTTCGTTAATCAGATTGCGCATTGCGTCCTTGCAATCAACGTAAGTGAAAATGAACCCTCTGTAAAGTACGTTTGCCCAAAGTACATTTACCAATTGAGTTGTCTCAGCGTCCGATCCAAAAACCCTTCGGCTTACTATGTCGTCCGGCGTCTCATCAACAGAGTCACGATAGTCACTAATACAAAAGGCACGCCTCGACTAGCCAGGCGAAGACTTATTCGCGCACGTTATTAAATACAGACTTTACCTAAGGCTCTGGATTTAATATAGGGCTAAGGATATCATAACTAATAGAATAATTAATAAATCTTTTTCTAAATCTTTTAATTAAAATATTCTTTTTTATTTTAATTTTTATATAGCCTAGGTATAAATTTTTAAATTTTATTTAATTTTTCTAAGAAATTTATAATAATATTCCCTAGCTGAAATTACCATTCTTCAAATATATAAAGCTCATTCGGCGAAAAGTAAAAAAGGTAGCGGGCTATTTATAACTTCAAACGAGAAAAGCTTGCGGTCTTTATCAACAGAGGGTTGGCAAGACAGGCAGCACCAAGTTTTACCTGCAACATGCATAAGTACACAGGAGATAGGCTCAAGGGGATACCATCTTCTGGCGATAAGCAGGGCTTCCAGGATCCAGCCGAGGCGCCAGTTTCGAAAATGGTAGTAAGGCTGTACCGCAACCCCCAGAGCTCGGTGGGTTTAGCTGCAACTACTGCTAGTTCCTGTCCATCAACAAGTCAAATATTCGGCACCACCGCAACCAATGCAAACACTGGGATAGAAGTTAATAATTAAGGCTAGAAATATATCTGTCTTTAACGATTTATAACACGTTATAATATATATTACTAGATCGTGAGACTGTAGATAATAAGTTTATAAATAGCTGTATTAAAATTATTTATATTTAATTATTTTTATACTCTTGCATTGTAATGTTTTCTTTCTTTAGCTCAGAACCAGTTCAAGAATCTGCTTTGTCTGATTTGGAAGGCAGCTAGCTATCAAGCCTGAACCAGACAAAGTAGAGCACCACTACCGCAACTGTCACAGAACTATTAGTGAGCAACTACAGGGCGTAATCGCATTCACAGAATCGTTCTCGTCGTCGGGGTGGCGCCCCCGGACGCTGCAAGGTTCGACAGATAAGAGCACACAGCTGCCGGCAGACCCAGGCTGAAGACGTACAAGGGGCTCAGCTACACAAGTTGCCGCTTTCTCACGCGCGACAGGTCGAATCAGGGGCACAGGCCGCAGATTGGGTGTGAACGCGGCCGAGCATATGTGACGCTTCAGTAACTCGAAAAAGGACAGCCAACTTGACCGAACAGGAGGCAGGATTTTGGACGTCATACTTACTCATGTCCTTGAATTATTCCTTCAAATCCATTGACCCAGCTGAGCCGCGCGTCAAATATTTGAATTTAATTAGTTATCTATACATAGCTCAGCTCACAACCCAGCGGTTAACAAAACATGGCTGTAACGTTGACTGTCACTCTGCCTAGAGCCTTTGAATATTTAAGAACTCTGCAGTCAAGGAACATCCCACGCAATTTTCAAATTTTAGTAACTCTTCTAAAAGATTTCGACACCAGTATTTTGTAACGAACAAACCCGAAATAGTTGAACTCTGCGCAATATTCAATTTTAAGAAAAGTGTTCCCCGTATACGCCATGCCCTCTAATAAAGACCGCATCTTTGTTGGGCTATATGCTCGAGGAGGTACAGCGAAGATGTCTGGTGGAGAAGACAAGTCGGGCTCCGAAAGCACTCTGGCGATTAGATTACTGACAGATAGTACCAGGTATCATTGGGCCCTGCTCGTTGGTCCCAAAGCCGAAGACCATGAAACACGGGGCAAACGGTTCCATGCTAAGGAACGGATGTATAGTGGCACTCAGTCAGTCTGGGAATTCAGTGAGCAGGAGACTGGCACATCATCTACCTTGATGATTTTGATTCGTGTTCAGGTAGCAAAAGTCAAGAACATGGCGGCTCTCGAATCCGTGTTGAGGAGTGTACCGATCAGGGCCGGGGAGCCGGGATGGAACTGTGTTGAATGGGTCAGAGAGGCACTGGCTGCGCTGCAGAATGACAGCAAGGCACTGGGCACTTCCGTGCTAGACTGGACCACTGTCCGCGACACAGCCATGTGGTACGTTGGGCAGAAGGTGATGCAGCATCGATTTGACGGTCAAGCTGCCCTAGGACAGTTTGATATGACCAGAGTGCCGACGTATGATCTGATTAAGAGAAAGGAGTTGATATCGTGAGACCTGCTTCGGATGCCAGGTCCTTGTATCAGATTAGGTTGTATAATGAATGCTCTAAGGAATGTAAGCTAGAACTCGCCAAAGTACTGCCGGCGTATTTTTTCCATCTCCAGTTCGTGCGGGAAAGGTTGGAGAAACCCATCAATTACATCTCGCCAAAAAGCATTGCGAGGATTAACATGCCAGGCTGATGTATACTCCCAGTAAGAAGGCATCCAACCGGCTGTCTCCCAATCTATAATGCCAGTAACTTTATCACCCATCGCCATGATATTGAGGCTACTAAGGTCACCATGAGTGAAAACTGGTCTCTGCCATGGCCCGTTGTGAAATTGGATCAGTTCCCGCAGTCCTGGAAAAGCTTCCTCATCGTCTTGTAGTTCAATACCATTGTGTAGTTCTCGATGAAAGCCTTGGATTGTGGCAAAAGGGCCCCAGAAAGCTTTGTCAGGAAGACGTTGATCGAAGATGGGACCTCCATCCACGTTCGCAACACCGACACCATCTGGCGGGGGGATATTGCGCAACTCGGTTGTCATATTATGTAGTTGTTCGAGAATCTGTGCCTTTGATCCTTCTGACCGTTTAGTCCACCCTTGTGACAGGTCTTGGCCTGGCAGTCTCTGCATGAGAATATATACACGGCCCTTATGTTTGAAGCTGCAGTACACTTTGGGTACTGGTATCGAGGTAGTATTTGCGACGAATACCATTGTGTTGGCCTCTGCTAGTGTTGTGAAAGCTGTTGCCTTGATGCAGAGCCTAGATGAAACTATGAGAATGTTTCCTGGGTGTTTTCGCAAACGGCGTAAATATGGTATTCTGTTAAGATTGTAAAGAAAGAGAGTAATGATGCGCATACATAAACCTGAGTTATATTCTTGTGACATGATGGTATAAGAACATAGAATTGCGTTAGTTTATGCTTTGTAGTCATGTTAGGGGGATGGTCATGGAATGTTTAATCTTCGCGGACCAAAGAATGCCAGGAGGATCATTCTTTTTCCCGCCGGCTAATTGTCGCCTACCCCTGCTCACCTTCCTTTGTCATCACACTTTCTTGGCATACAGGTGTTAAGAAAGTGGCACTGTCTACACCTAAATTCTTAACAAGTGCACAACATACGACTCAATCTGCGCTTTGCATAGCCGCAAGCCGCGGCGATGGCTTTGTCTTTGATAAGCCTGCCTGCTGCCCTGGACCCCTTAAGACGAATGATGCAATCAGCACCGCGATCACTTCTGTCTATGTGAGAAACCCGGGTGAGCGAAGTCGTAGTAGGTGTTTCCTCTGCGTCGGAAATGCTACCACCCTCGGATCATGCGACCCAGACATCGAACGTCTCATCAATTCCTTCTACTCCGCCGGTGATTTGAGTCGTACCCTATCAATAGAGATCGATCGTCAGCTTACCACTGAATCCTGACTAAAGGTGAAATCCATGACTGCTTGTATACGGAGAAGTGACCTTTAAGTCGGTAGAGGAAGAAGGCAGAGTAAGTGATTCTGGGATGAAAGGAGGAAATTCTGGCTCTTGAAAGATGAGCGGCCTTGCTCCCTTAAGTACTCCTCGACTAACACGTGAGAGTCCTCCCACGGGGCCTTACTATCAAGGGGATTCGACTTAGATGCGGCACTGCTCATTGACTAATCCTCCAGTAGAGTGGTGATCGGGGCCGAGCCGGACACATACACCAATCATCTACAGACTTCCCAAGAAGCCCTTTGAGATCAACGATCCCCAACTTCGTTTCCTTCGCCGCGGCATCCGTAGCCAAGCCGATCACGGTAACGGTCCTGTTTGTCATCCTGCGACCCTCGAGCAGTCTCATGTGACTTCCTGTCCTGGGCGTTGAATATATAAAGAGATTCTTCCCCCCCGAACTCCCAAGTCATTTCTTTCCTCCTTCATCAACATCAAGACAGCCCGCCAGCCAGCCAGAATGTTTTCAAAGCAATTCTTTCTTGATCAGGTGCCCTTCGAGCGAGTCAAGTTCCTCGTCGACTCAAGCCAGACGTTCATCGATGGCCTCCGACGACTCAGCAACATGGAGGAGCATGTGACCCTTGCCTTTAGCATCTTTCCTCTCAAAGACTTCGAAGCTTGCGGAAATACACCAATTTACCTTCCGCAAGACGGTACGCGTCTCTTGGCCACCCCGCTACACCTCGCCGCTGCTTCTGGGAAAGAGGACGTCCTCACCCTTCTGTTGGGCGCCTCCAATGTCAACAGCCAACCCCAGGGTCATGGCATCACTGCCCTTTCCCTGGCGCTCTACTGCGGTCATCATGGAACCCGTCGGAATCGTTCGTTGCCCCGTCAGCTCGCTGGTACCCTATGGAGAGGGCAGGCAAATTAATCCAGATGCGGTTGCACGGCTCGCAAAATACTTTGAGAAAACAAAGTGCAGACCAGAAGAAAAAGAAAATTTCATTCACAGCATCATCACGTATGACGACCTCCGACAGATTGCCTCAACCCTACAAGTCTCTGAAAATACCCTCAAGCGCACGACTTTACAGAAGACTTATCCACTCTTATCCGGGCACAGAATTGCCTGCCTTGACGGTCGGCATAGAATCCGGGCTGCAACCAAGCACAAACCGCTCTCGTGGTGGGTGGTGAAGCTGCTATGCGTCCAAGAGAGCTGGTTAGAGTTTCCTCTGAGGATCTCCCCCCCCCCCAATCGACTCCCAGATCATCCAGGATCGAATCGAGGCCACCTCACGAGAAACTCCCTACTCGGATGCAGAAGTCTATCGATTAATCCGGAAGTATATGAAGAGCCACGACAAGGCGAGAGTTGAAGAGTGCCTGACCCGATTATCGCCTCCTAAGCAGGTTAGCTTGAAAGGTCTGTTGAAGCGACCACAGCTTGTTCACGCCCTCGACGTCCTGATCAAGTTCCCTGGAGTGCTAGGAGGGCTGCAACTCGGAAACATCCACAAATATCTTGCTCTTCATTGTGACGAGAATTTTTCTTTTTTCTTGCAATTTATTCACCATGTTTGGAAATATATCACCGACGACGATCCGCACGTCAATGCAGCCGTTGACGTGTACACTGTCCAGTGCCTACAATTCCGCGCTCCGATTACTAGCCATGGCGACAGATTAGCCATCAACCGCATTTTTGATGAAGGGACTCTGCTGGAGGGCATAGAGGACCTCGACCTACGAGACCGAATCCGAAACAGGGTGCTTTCTGTCCAGATCATCATTCCTAACATTGAAACGTTCCGCGGGGGCATGAAGTATCTATCAATTGGGGCCAAGATCCTGAGAAAGAACTTGATGGAAGTGCCTATCTGTAAGCGGAATAAACCTACGCTTTTTGAGAGTCTTGCAGCCAAGTGGAAGAACCCGGGGTCACAATACGTCGAGTGCGAGAATAGCGAGTTCATGGAGACTTCTGAAGCCCCAACAGCATGGCATGCATAGAAGACTGTCTTCCTTGCCGCTCTCCGAGAGTTTCCACGGCTATCTTTTGAACAGCCCCGGCAAGATGTACGTGGAGAAACCATACCCGCATTCCCAGAGAGATCCCGAACCCATTACCTTGCCCGGCTCGCCCTCAAGGTCGGCTTCGATAACCCCAAGATTCAAGAGACATTGACGATATCTGGCCACCCCGACGTTGCCGAATATTCCCAAGATGAAGCTGAAAGCTAGGGTTTGGTGACATCAACTGGCAGCCCAATGGTTGTCCATAGGAACTTGTGCTCAGCCTGTTGTTGTGTGGCTGATGCTGACTAAGGATCGCGGAACAAAGCTTTCCCGGTAGTGGCCCGGCCTGGTGGCTGGGTTGCTGGACATAAGACCGCGACTCATGCTCTTTCCTGTCTCCTCCCATCTGGAGCGCATCCCACTCGCCATGGCAGATCAAGCGCAGATCATCAAGGACAATCATATTGGGAAAGGCCTTGATGCCTTTCGAGCCTCATTCCATTCGATCTGCGAAGGGGCGAGTCTCTCCTGCACTCCGGATGCGCTAGAACAGCTTGAACAAGAAGGTACTGCAGACCAAATTCATTGAGGCGCTCCTCTAACTAATGTGCAGATGTACAGGACCTTGCATCCAGTCTTCTATCAGCACTTCAAATTCTCCCTGCCACCCGCCTTTTACCTTCAAAGACAGGTCGTGGCACCCTCCGAAGCGATCTTCTTAGACTTATTTCTACTGCCGCCTCAACCGACTTTGACTTCGACCGCGTCAAACCTCTCCTGAAATCAGCCCTCACCGACGAACCAGTCGATACCCTAATCTGGGATCAAGTCTACAACGCCGTTACCGAATCCACCCCGCCTCCCCGACAAGTAGCTTCTTCCTTCCAACAAACCCCTTGGCTGCGCAATACCAGCAGCTTCGCGAACTCATCCGAACATCGCAAATATGTAGATGATGTGCTCAAGGAGGAGCTTGGTCCTATGTATGTTGGACTCCGTAATTTCCACGATACATACTTTGGGGACGTGGCCGGGCTTGGGATAGCATCCGAGGCATTCTTCCAACAGTGCCAGGAAGGCAGCAACCCGCTCTTCAAGGACGGTTGGAGGGGATGGCCTAAGGACGCGAAGCAAGATGATGTGCTGAGCTGGTTTGCGGACTTTAGCGAGAAGCTGGCGGCATTTGCAGAGGGCAACAAGTTAATTCCGACACGTCAGCGAAGACCACTAACAAAACCCAACAAGCCGATTAATGGTTCCGTAGGGAAACGAAAGATGGACGTCGGCTTCGTGAATAACCCTGAAGCTAGGAAAGACTCGAGATGCCACTGGTCTCAGATCCTTATACCAGGAGAGCTAAAGAGCAACCGATCCGCCGATAAAGCTTCAGAGGCATGGCTTGATCTCGGGAGGTATGCTAGGGAAGTGCTTGCTGCTCAGGACACTCGTCGCTTCGTTTTAGGCTTTACTATCTGCGGATCTCTTATGCGGGTATGGGCATTTGACCGGCTTGGAGGCATTGCATCCGAGCAGTTCGATATTAACGAAGATGGGCTACAGTTTGTGTTTACGATCCTGGGGTTTCTCTGGATAAATGAGGAGAAACTCGGGTTCGATCCAACGATCATGACAGCAAACCAAGCGCGATTTATTGAGATTAATCGGAACGGTTTGACCGAGCGGATTATTATCGACGAGGTTATGCAGCGGGCTCGTTGCATAGCTGGCCGGGCGACGACTTGTTGGAAAGCCCATCTTGAAGGATGCCCGGAGGTGCCGCTTGTTATCAAGGATTCATGGCAATACCCGGAACGCGACGAGGAAGGCGAATTGTTACGTGAGGTGACTGCCAAAGACGTCGTTAACGTGGCCCGGTATTATCACCACGAGACGGTTCAGGTTCGCGGGACGGACGATGACATTCGGAGCAACGTTCGAGGGGGGCTGGACATCACGAGAGCCGCGAACTACCGTCCGGAACGCTCGTTGCCGCCGAGCAGCATCGCTAGTAAGAAACGGTCATCTAGCCACACTGGCGCTCCTCCCCCCCCCAGCAAACGATCCTGTTCCACGTCTCCAACGAAGGCTAGCAGTCATGCACTGCCTAATCGGGTACACCGGCGTGTCATTCTCCGTGACTATGGAAGGCCCATCTACAAAGCAAGCTCTCGAGCGGCTTTGCTTGCCGCGCTAGGTGGCTGCATCAAAGGGCTTGAATCCTTATACAAGGCAAACATCCTGCACAGAGACATCTCAGTCAACAATGCCATGATCAATGAAGATGGCGGTAACTCCTCCTGGCCTTGGTTCTTAATCGACCTGGACCTGGCTATCAGAGAACCACGAGACGGCGTCTCGGGAGCAAAAGGAAAGACAGGCACAAGGGCATTCATGGCTATTGGAGTACTTCTTGGTGAGCAGCATTCCTTCATGCACGATCTCGAATCATTCTTCTGGGTCTTGTTCTGGATATGCATCCATTACAACGGGCCAAATGAGAGCAGAGTCGTTCCACGGTTTGACAAGTGGAATTTCGCGGACACGGAAGAGCTGGCAATCTCTAAAACGGGTGTGATCAGCAACGAAGGCGATTTCCTCAGGATTATAGATGGAAACTTCACATCATACTACCAGCCCTTGATCCCATGGGTCAACAGGTTACGGAAAGCAGTGTTTCCGAATGGCGAGAGGTGGGTGAGAGAGGATAGAGGATTGTATGATCGGATGAGGGAAACCCTTCTGGAGGCCAGAAAAGACCTGAAGGTGCTGGCGGAGAGCTAGCATTGTGGGTTTCCGTTTTCCTACAACATGGCGCGTCGCCTCCGACGCATTCATTAGACCCTTCAGGACCGATCTGGAGAAGAAATAACCGCAAGAGACAGACCGAGTCGCAAAGAGAAACAAATAGCATTTATCTTCAGAGTCTCAATATCCTATCAGGCCAGCCGAATATGCGACCTCGTCAACATCATTTGGTTAATTTGGTCGAGTACCGGACTTGGATGGTACCCTGGGAACGATGGGGAAGGGCGCGCTGGATCCCAGCCCAACAACGGCCAGCCTGTCTCATCGTGCGCGCAGTATCGTCCTCTTCTGCCGTCCACTTTCCACCAGATGATCTTATCGCCGAGAGCGAAGCCTCAGGCCGTCCTCTGCCCTTCTCAAGGTGCGATACGGATCTATCAGCACGCGGCTGACTTAGATCAGGGGTCCATTCAAACTACAATTGGAATGTCGTCTTCTCACCCTCAGTGATGCGCTTCAATGAGACGTCTCTGAGAGGTCATTCCTCGAATCGAGCAAGAAACGTGCTAGCCTCGGAGGGTACTGGTCTTGCCTGTGATGGTGTTGGACTCTCAGTGCCTCATGCTGACGTTCGACGCCCTCTCGGTAACTGCGCGGGATGTCTTGTTGATCGTCTTGGGCGAGAGCTCCGAGCACTGGTGGGGGTACTGTGAACCGAGGTGTGAGGAGATCGAGATACTCTGAGACGCTTGCGACCATGGTGCTCTTCATCATCGAGATCGTCTCCAGAGTCATGTCCCAGAATTTTTGGAGACGAAGGACAATAGTCCTCGTCACGCACGCATTCTTGAACGTCAGAGCCAACCGCCAGAGATGAGGAAGCCAAAGCCGCTATTGCAACCGCGATCAAGAACGCGGTCCTGGCCGTCAACCGGGCCAAGGCCCATGCCGACGACGCTGCCGCCAGTGTCACTGAGACACAGAAGAATGCCAGAGATGCCGAAGCTCTGGCTAAAAAGGCTAAGATGGCGGCTGAAAAAGACCCAGACGGTGGAGGATAAAAAGGCCGCCGAAGAAGCGGCGGTAGCTGCCGAAGAAGCCAGCCAGAGAGCCGGACAGGCGAAAGAAAGGACTGTCCACACCCTTCAGGATGCCATCAGCAATGCCACTCTCGTTGAGGCTGCGGCGGAGAGAGCAGATGATGCTGCCAACCAAGCTGCGGCAAGGAAGAAGGCGGATGAAGAAGCTAAGAACCTTGGCCTCTAAGTCCTTGACGTAGACACGATCGAGTAGAGAGGGTTGAATAGTTACCACGAAATGTGCGTGTCGGATGGAAGTGTTAGAGAACTGCTAGATGCAGCTCTCGATAGAGCACACCCCTGTGCCTATGATAGGGTTGCCTTGGGTTACGAGCAGTGAGACAAGAAGGCAAAACGGAGAAGTATGCCTTATCGAATCGTTTTATCTTTTGACCTAGCGAAGTCTCGTCGAGGTGAGTTCTTATTCTGCTATGCTCGAGTCTTGAAAGCGGCTGGGCAACATGCGATGAGCATTGATTTCGGCAAAGCCTCGACAGTATCCCGGCGATGTGGGACTCAATTTTCAAGGTTTCCCGATCTTAAACTAACGTATGTGATAAGCATGCCGTATTCTAGGTCGCTTGCGCGTAACCTGAGTGTATGGCAAGAGGGCCAGGGAACTCCAAGATGGAATACTTGTCGCTCCCATGTTTCCCTTTCCCTCACTTCATGCTCCTTTGATAATTCGGTACCCCAGCGTTCCATCAAGAATCCCAGCCTTGCAACTGCCAATGTCGAGTTTTCCAGCTGTGCTTGGTCACAAGACGGGTCTGGAGTGGCTCGTCCATCTATCCCTACCTCAAGCATAGATATGGCCAAAACAACCCGCAATCCAAGCAGCGATGACGAACTGCCTCCATGGCGGGCAACAATCCCTCAGGGGATCAAGCTTGGTGGTACCGTAACCCAAGTCTCTGTCGCTGTCGTCTTCATCGTCGCTGGTATGCTCCTTGACCTGCGAGCTAATCTTGTGCTTGAGAGATTCGACCTCAGCGGTCAGAACGCCGATCTGCTTGGTCTGGCTTTCGAGTAGCTGCTTAGTCTGGTTCTCAAGGAGCTGCTTGATATCGGCAAGAGAAAGGCCGCCGCCTGTAGGGACTAGGAGTGAGACGATTTGAGAGGCAGGAGTTGGCGGAAAGCTACCGTCCCTTAGAACCTTGCTCGATTGACTGATACTGTCGTTGGCACAGGAGGCAGGGGTAGGGTAGGTGCCCAGCGGAGGCCGTGCATCAATTAAACACAGATCGTCTTGGTCGTGTTAATATCTTAGCTATAAAAGAACTATATCTATTTATGAAGTAAGATATAAAGAAATATTTATTTTAGCTTTATCAAGTTTTGCTAATTCTCGGGCTTAGTGTAAGCGGCTCTGAGGCCATATTCAAGGCCGCGCTCGGCCACTTTGACAAACATAGCCGTCAGTCCTGGTCTCCATCCTAGCTTGGCCTAGCTTCTCAAGAAGTAGGAGGGTCTCTCGGTCTCACGGCGACTGTTGGCGTTGCACCTCTATGTTGTCTCCTTTTTAGTCTCTTTGTTGTCTCTGACCCAGTGGATGAGGTATCTGGAGTAAAAGGTTGGGGATCAACCCTGCTCGACTGTCGGTCATGTTCTGTCGATGCTGATATAGAGGCGGTACCCGCTTGTGGCAGAGGTTGTCTTTCAAGACCTTGAGAGAGTCCGGTTTCCGGCAACGACGAGACATCAAAGTCCAAGTGGGACGGCAATTGATCAATAGCTGAGAGAATGCGCTTGAAATGTCCTGGCATCCAAATATCATAGATATTCCTCGTAAAGGAATATGCTATCCACTTTGCCTTGCCATCCAAGGTAGTAAAGTCAAATGAATGTATCGGGTGTCGATAATATTTGGTATCTTTCCCCTCGATAACTGGATATTCGCCGTAAATTCGGACGGACCGGTGGTCATGAGAAATAGAAAAGGCCAAGATCTCGCGATTGAGCTCCTTCTCACGCCCTATAAGACGAAATAGCTCAACAACAGCCCGTACGGCAAGCGTCATGCTGTGGGCGTTTTGACGATCTGCAATATCTAGAGCCGCGGCGCCACACTTTACTTCGCAAGTAAGGAATGGGAAATATATCTGGTATGTAGCCATGAAGAAGGACTGGTCTCCAGCAATAAAGTCGCCAATAAACGGTGAGAGCTTATGGAGCTGGCCTTCTGTAAATGCCTTGCGCTTGAACCCCACAGTGTAATCTGGCTGCGGGCGAGTTCCCGTTAGAGGAAGAGAGTTGTTCCACCCCTCATTCGTGCTTTCAATCAGGCACTCAAGTTCATTGGCACCATACGTGGCAAGGATTTCCGCTGAGGGGACAATCAACGGAGTAATATCCCGCATGATTCTTGCTTCGTTCCTATCCTTGACTTTCTGGCAGGTTGTTTCGAAAATATCGTCACGGAATAATGAATTTTGGGGTGGTGGCTGCTCTTTCTCGAGCAAAGTTTGGCAAAGAGCCTTGCCATCATCTGTGATGCCCAGGTCCGATTTATCCATAAAGCTTCCTTTAGTCTCCAGCAGCGTCTTGTACCTGGGGTTGCGGTACGGCGCGCTTTTCTCTTCTCTCGGTCGCTGGTCGCTGGGGGTTGCAGAGCTAGCAGAACCGGGTTCTAATCTCTTACGGCTGAGGGAGGATGACGATTTCTTTCTTGCAAGCATGTGCTCCACGTTGGGATCTTGCGCACTGTAATGCTGTGGCCAACGTCCTTCTCTAGCCCAGTGAGCGATGGCGTCGGGCTCGTCGTCCGCGTTTCCGTATCCTGATGGCCCAGTACAATCCGAATGCCGCGAGCGCTTAATTACGTAAATTTCTGGGTTGTCCGAGATGCCTCGATTTCCCATGGTCGCTTCCGGCCCGCGGATGGAACAGGTGTCTGCAATTTGGACGATTTATTCACAGGAGAGGAAGGAGTAGCTTGTGCCGGTGCTACCTGGAGCGGCGGAGAGGACGGGTTTCGCTGCTTGCGTGCAAGCTCAGATCGATTTCGAAGGGCAGGCTTTGGGCGTTCTCTCTTGCGCGACTTGTTGCGCTGGGCTTGCTCTTCTGATACCGGTCAGCTGTAGTCGTTGGAGAATGGAGGGGCCGACGTTACCTTGATGAGTTAGCTGGTCTCCATTCCGGTCGAGGCATGCCTGTGCTCGAGTTCGTGCCATGGTGATTGAAGGAAGAGGGGGAAGATGGGTTCAGGCAGTAGCCTGCCATTCGTGTTTGTTCCCGGCCAACACTTGGCGGCGAAGCTTCAGGCTGGATCGGGAAGCTTCGGGGTGCTTACGCAAGAGCAAGAGCAAGAGCCCTGGAGAAGAAAGCCCCACTTCTCTCTTCTGGCACTTTTCGACCCGTCGCTGTCGCAAACCGAAGCTTGGAACTATATTACCTTGGGCAGGATTCAAGCCTGCAAACTCCTACTGGGTAGCCTATATATATACAGACCGGGGCCTTGGCTCTAAACCCCAGAGGGATAAGGATATCATAATTAAGCTGGCCATCTCTCCATTCGTTCCATCGCACATTCTACCGGCCCATCCATCCACCATCAACAACCAGCACATGCCCGCTCACATATCCACTCGCTTTACTCGCCAGATACACGGCTGTACCCTTGAAATCATCCGGCGAACCCCAATTGCCGGCGGGAATGCGGGAGGTAATACTGGCCAGACGCTCCGGGTTCGCGAGCAGGGCCTCGTTCATATCGGTGGCGATGTATCCGGGCGCGATAGCGTTCACAGTGATACCCTTTGAAGTCCACTCGTTGGCAAAGCTCTTTGTGACTTGGCCGACGGCGCCCTTGGACGCAGCATAGGCGGGAACAGTGAAGCCGCCCTGGAAGGTGAGGAGGGATGCAAAGTTGATAATGCTGCCGCGGCGGCCGGTGACCGGAGAGGGCTCAAGGTGTAGCATGTGGGCGCCAACGTCGCGACAGAGGGTAAAGACGGAGTTGAGGTTTACTTGGATAACCTATGGTTTATTAGAAATGTTGAAGCAAGCAAGCCCACAGTCGTGTACCTCATGGAAGTCGTTATCGGGAAACTCCTCGCAAGGATGTCGTCGCTGAATACCGGCGCAGTTGATCAAGATGCGAATCTGGTGTCCGTCGGCAAGGACCTTTGGCACAAGCGCAGAGACAGATTCTTGCGACGATAGATCAGCAGTGTAGATGTAAGCCTTTCGGCCCAGCTTCTCGATCGACTCTTTTGTGGATTGAGATGTAGTGTCTCGCTATTCCTCATGTCAGCTTCTCACCCCGAGCTTGTCATGAGACGATGCATACTTGGACAAGGATGATATCGGCGCCGGCCTCAGCAAGGCCAATTGCGACAGCCTGACCAATACCGCGTGTACCACCGGTAACCAGAGCCGTCTGGCCCTCGAGTGAGAAGAACGAAGCAGCCATTGCAAAGGTAGGATATGTAGTTGACTGGGAATGATGGTTGGTAGTGGAGGTTATTTCAAACGAGGGGCAGCTTCGTCGTGGGGTAAGTTATGTAGGATGATATGGTGATTGAGGGGCAGCCAGCCTCCACTGAAGGTCAACTAAATTACAGCAGCCTAGACTCGGGGTCAGATGGGTTCTAATTTTGTTGAAATAGTCAAGCCAAGTCCAACTAACGAATATTCCATCAATGCCTATTGCATTCCGAGAAGCCTTGGTTGTTGTTATACGAGAATACATCAGGTATCCAACAGCGGAGAGAAGGCCGATAGAGAGCTGATATAGGGCCCCCGCAGAAGAAAGCCATCTGTATCATGAGACATGGCCATAGTTTCTTGGCTCATGGTTTCTCAACTTGTATTTACTATGGGAGTATAGTGAGAGATAAAACACCGCTGCAAAAGCGAACATAACTGACCGGTTTTCACATTGTTTGAACGTCTTTTTGACATGCCGGTGAGATACCTATTTCCTCTCTTCCTTGGCTGCCCGCTATTCTCCAACGTCTCCAACAGCCAACGCAGCGTGGAGTTTACGCAGTCGTTTGCGCCTCAATTGTTAGCGCCATTGCCCCGTGGGATGTTTTACACGGGAGCGTGGGGGAGGGGCCCTTTCAGTCTCGAGTGTAAGACGGTTTGGCCAACCAGGACGCTTCTACATCACTGTACTATCCATTTCCAGGTACCGGTAGAGTAGATGTACCTTTGTGTATACCTAGGTATGGGGATGGGGGCCCATGGGGACGTCATGGGACGTCGCGGGGTTTGCAAGCAAGCATCGTGGCGGCCCATGATGTTCTCAGCTTATTATTATAGGTAGGTACAATAGGTATCTATACTGCTAGTTACGGGCTCCTTCAATTTGTTCGATATCGGAGCCAGATTCATAACCCGACAGCCCGCCTTTTGCCTACGAACCCACCTCGCCCTCTCTCGCATATTTATCTATAATTCTCCAAACTCCTTACCTTGGCCATTGCTTCTTAAACATCTCCTCCTCACTTGTTGCTGTCCGAAACCACCAATTGCCAGTCATTGCTCTCTTGTCGTCTTCTCCGTCACACTCTATCTTGCCTCTCCATCATGGCTACCGAGCGTGTCAAGGCTTCCGTTCTCCACGGTGAGAAGGACCTCCGTATCGTAAGTATCGACCCTCTGAGAAGCTCAATTCTCATGAGCCCGGCCTAATTCCCCAAATAGATGGAACGCGAGCTTCCCGCACCCGCCAGCAACGAAGTCCAGGTCGCCGTCAAGTCCACCGGTCTCTGCGGTTCCGATCTTCACTACTACAACCACTTCCGCAACGGCGACATCATCGTCCGTGAGCCTCTCACCCTCGGCCATGAATCCGCCGGCACCGTCGTCTCTGTCGGCTCAGAAGTTACACATCTCAAGCCCGGCGACCGTGTAGCTCTCGAGGTCGGCCTCCCTTGTGAAGCTTGTGAGCTCTGTGAGGAGGGCCGTTACAATATCTGCCGAGGCATGAAGTTCCGCAGCTCGGCAAAGGCAAACCCTCATGCCCAGGGAACGCTCCAGGAGAAGATTAACGCACCTGCCAAGTGGTGTCACAAGTATGGCGTCCAATGCCCATGGAAGTCAAGAAGCTGTGCTGACAGGATCATAGGATGCCCGAAAATGTCACTCTTGACCTCGGCGCTCTTGTCGAGCCTCTCTCAGTCGCTATGCACGCTCGCGATCGTGCTGCTCTCCCCAAGGGCTCGACCATACTAGTCCTGGGTGCTGGTGCGGTCGGTCTGCTGGCAGCCGCCGTTGCCAAGGCTGATCAGGCCAAGACCGTTATTATCGCAGATATCCTCAAGGATCGTGTCGACTTTGCTACCGCCAACGGTTTCGCAGATGCCTCCGTGGTGGTGCCCATGGAGCGCCCGCAGACTATTGAGGACAAGCTCGCCTTTGCCCAAAAGGTGGCGGCCATGGTTAAAGAGACCCAAGTCAACGGAGAGGCCGTCGGTGAAGTGACAGCTGTTTACGAGTGCACCGGCGTTGAGACGTGTGTGCAAACTGCCATCTACGCCACAAAGCCTGGAGGCAAGGTCATGATTATTGGTATGGGCACGCCTGTGCTCACCATCCCCATGTCAGCGGCTGCCCTCCGTGAGGTGGACATTGTGGGTGTCTTTCGCTACGCAAACACATACAAGGAGATCATCGAGCTCCTTGCCAACCCTCCGGCCAGCATGCCTGATGTGAGCCGTCTGGTAACTCAAAGATACGCCGGCCTGGACAAGATTGAAGACGCCTTCAAGATGGCGGGTAAGGTCAGAGATGATAGCGGCAACCTTGTTATCAAGGTTGTGGTGGATTTCGAGACGAAATGAATGTTGGGTTAGCTGTAGAATATAAAAAGTTGGGTGTGTTTCATGAGCAGGGGCTAAGGCGATTGTTGAGAGGTATCTTTGCATGATAGTTGGCTGTTGAAATTACAATGTATATGATTGTTATATCTTAATATCGCATAAAGATCTCTAGTTGATTGAAAAAGCTCTGACTATATTGTAACTGAGAGACTACATGAATATACTCCCTTGTCATCTTCGAGGAGTGCCTAAAGGCTTGATATTATTCAACACATGTAAGAATCAGCATACAGCTAAACAAGCCAAAGACTCTGGATTCCAGATCTGACACTCGCTTACGTAGCTTCAATGCAGGCCTGACTTGGGAGTTCCAGAGACTTACACAGCTCGAAAGACATATCATGAGTTCAGCTTAAGAGTAAACCGAGCTTAGTAGCGTTCACAATACAAAAAAGAAAAAGGAAAAGGGTTCGTGAGGCTTAACTTAATATTCATGGAGCTTCTTCAGCGCCTCTAATCTATTACATAGATGTACTGTCATTTAAATGCTTTTATCTCATAATTTCATCTCTCTATCCCTTTGTCATCTCACAGCCGTCCCTGAAGTCACGACTTGTCGGGGAAACCAAAGTCGATACCGAAGGGAGGGTACACATATCGCTTCAGCTCGCCCTTCTTCTGGAGCTCGGCAGAGTAGTCGTTGAGGGCCTTGAGGTCCTCCTCGTCGAGGTCGACGATGGTCTTGTTGGCGGAGATGCGCTCGGGGGTGACGGACTTGGCGAGGACGGTGCTGCCACGGGCAACTGAATCATGGGTTAGCTGGGGGACTTGACAGGGAAGGATATGATTGGTCACATACCGTGGTAGCTGAGGAGGACGGTAGAGGCAGAGACACCCTTCTTCTCGGCAATCTTGACGACGGGCGCAGCGGTCATGACGGGGCCGCCAGTGCTGCCGAAAGGACTGTAGGCCTCGACGTGGATGCCCTTCTCCTTGCAGAAGTCGACAATCTCCTGCTGGGGAAGCTCGGGGTGGTTCTCGATCTGGTTGACGGCGGGGATGATGGTGGCGTGAGGCAGAAGCTCCTCGAGGTACTTCTTGCTGTACTGTATTGGAACCGCATGTTAGTCAGAGTTATGGTCAGCGTCTGAGGCAGACGTACGTTGCAGACACCGACGCCCTTGGTCTTGCCAGTAGCGGGGAGCTTCTCCATGAGCTTCCAGCCATCAACGTGGTTGTAGTCTCGGATGACATCTCGGGAGCCGTCGGCCTTCTTGGGGAACTTGTCGTCGTTGCCGTCGGGGTTGAGGAGGAGGGGCCAGTGCTAGCATCACGTTAGCATATAGAGTACTGGGTTGCCTTGGATCTCAAACTTACAACCAGGAAAAGGTCAACATAGTCGAGGCCGAGGGCCTTCAAGCTCTTGTCGAGAGCCAGCTCGACACGTGTGTTGTACGTGGCCCAAGCCTTGGTGACGACAAAGATATCCTCACGCTTGACGCCGGCCTCGAAGGCAGCCTTGAGACCAGCGCCAACCTCCTCCTCGTTTCCGTAGCAGTACGCGCAGTCGATCAGCTTGTAGCCATCCTTGAGGGCATACGCGACGGCAGACTCGACCTGGCCAGCAGGAGACTGCCAAGTACCTGGTGAGATAAAGGGTCAGCCAATTGAGCTCCTCCGGGTTTGAGGACTCGTAGAGAACGCACCGAGACCGAGGGCAGGGATTTCCTGGCCGGTGTTGAGCTTGAAGCTTGAAGGAGCCATTGTGTGAATTTTGTGAGAGAGGTGAGGTTGCGATGACTTGGGAGAGAATGAAGAGGGGGAGAGAGATCTAGACAAAGTCACAAGAGAAGGACAAGATGGTGTAGTAGCGAGAAGTCTGCGTGTTATAAACCGCGGCAGCATCATGAACATTTTCAACCCCTCATACGCATTTACCAAGGTACAGCCCATTCTAGATTCAACATACCTATCCTCCCCCAATCTGCGCTCATCTTTGCGGGGTCAAGGTCGTACACCCCGCCAGCTAAGCTCAAGCTCCAGGCCAATTTTGGCCATTCTTGGCCGCTCATGAGCAGGTTTGGGGTGTAGCTCAGACGCGAGATGATGGATGATGGAGATTTCTCGGAGTGGGGTTGGGCCGAGTCGGGGAGAATCCCGGCCGATTTGTGCCCCCAAAGGTTGGAAGCGGCAGTCAGTGTATGGCTTCTTGAGGCAAATAGCTTGCATCAGTGAACTTGCTTGAAGCCTAGAGATAGAGGCAATGGGCTAATGGCTCGTTCTTGTCTTATATACAATCCAGCTCAGAGTTGCGAGACTTGCTTGCTGTGGTTAATTTCGGCGCAATCAATCCCCCATCTGAGAATGGTGATGCGCCTCGTCTAACATGGTAGTTTGGCGTGGGGGTCAACTTTGATAGGTAGTTGATGGCAAACCAATGCTGAATACCTTCTCCTCTTGGTCTTAATTGGTGGATAAGAAGGGAACTGTCCCTCAGCTTCTTTGAATGAGGAGCTACTGATTCATTATTAATCCTGAAACCCCCAACCTTGCGTTCGACGAGTCTATCATCAACACCCTTTCGTCTATGTCGTTCTTTTCCAGTCCCAAAGAAAACGACAAGAAACTATACATACATACATACATACATAAATGTGAAAGAAAAGCGCACTTATCGAATAATACCCCATTACAACAAAACGCGTTCCATAAACTCCTCTCCCCGTCCTTAGTTTTCCGCACCCTCCTCTTTTCCTCGTGCCAGCTTAGCCAGAAACAAGAACCCAAAGCCTGCAAGTATATTAGCAACAGTGTCTTGGTGAAACAGTGTCTGGTCGAGAATGTCACAAGGATCGTGGCCTTGACTGCATTTCCCCAGACGCAAAAGAGGTAGACTTACAAGAAGAATATCATCAGCACTCCAAACATCTTGGCAATCAGCCATCGGTTACTCGACACGCGGTTCCAGTACTTGAGAAGTTCCCGCTGCGCTCCTTCGACGTTGTCCACCACGTCTTCCGTATTAGCATCGATGCGCTGGATCATCTCGCTCTGCTCAGACACCATGGTGGCTAGCTGTCCAAAGATGCTGCCCAGTTCGCCGATGGTCTTTTCAATCGCCTCGATCGCTTCGCCTCGCTGTTGAATGTACGTGTTTGAAGGTTGCGCCTCCTCCATCATCAGTAATTGCTGGTCGCCGACTGGGTTAAGCGAAAGGGTATCTTGGCCTGGCGCCGGTGAGTTGCGAGCGGGTGTTCCGTAGAGTGGCGAAGCGGACTGCTGAATAGACGGCTGGGCATGTTGCGACACTGAAGAGATAAAGTTCTCTGTTCTTGATCGTGACGCTTGGATGTTCTTGGTTCTGGCTTCGAGAACATCCTTGAAATTGACCGAGACATCAGTAAGTTTGCCTTGCAGCAGATAGACAACGTTCTTGTTGTGCTCGCCCTCCTGGTCGGCCTTGGGGTGTTGCTGCTTGGTGAGTGTCTGCAAAGATCCGATCTGCTGATTGAGAGATGAGAGGTCCTGCTTGATGACAAAGGTGAGTTCGTTGATTTCCACTGGACGGTCATCGAAGAGGGTTCGGCGCTTCGCCACTACTCCTTGTTAGACTCATTGATCAATGATATCGCGCCGTATGGGCTGGTAAGCCGGACTTACATTGAGCTAGTTTTTCCAACTTGCCCATAGTCGCCGAAATGCCACGTCCAATTTCGGCAGCCTTCCTGGCAAAGTCAGATCGCCTTTGGGGGCCGCTAGCATGGCCGTTGGCGGCATCCTTTTGCGCATCGGTCAGAAGAGACCGGCGCTGCGAGCTGACTTTTGATGAAGACTGTTTTCGCTGTGCTTGGGCGAGCACCGATTTGAACTCGGAGGTTCGGTCTTGGATGGATGCGACAGCCATGGTGGCCAGATGGAGAGGGGTCAAGGATGGACCGAAATGTCAGACTGCGGCCAGCGCGGTTTTATCTCTCCAAGACGGTCGCGTCGAGCTTTATCGTAGTGGGGAGTGATGAACTATGAGCCTCGAGTATGTATCACTAACGATGTGCTGAGCCGTGATGTTGAACGTTGACGTGGAAGGGGCCGGAACAGGTCTCGGTTGGCGACGCAGGCGAAACGAAGCGTGAGGGTGGGCGGGTGACGCGGACACGAATGCGAATTGCAGGTCTGGATATTAGAAAGGAGTAGGTAAATGGATAATGCGAATTGAAAGCGCAGGTCGAATATAGTTGCAAGATGAGACTAGAGGCGTAGAGAGAAAGTCGCAAAGCAAAAGGTAGACAGCAAATGAAGTTTGGTATGGGTTTGATTTGATTTGGTGTCGCTGTGTCTGAAAGGAGGGACGTGTCGTTGCTTGTTCCAGACTCGCCTTGGCAGGGTACACTAGGTACATACGCTTGATCCGCCACACTGGCTCTTGCAACTGTACTGGTGAGTTGGAAGACCATCCATCCCTAGAGGGCTGTGGCTCAGGTGGTGGTGGCTGGAGTCATGAAGTTGGCTGCTGGAGAGTTAGTGTGAGTGGTTGCGATAAAGATCTCGGCCTCACGAGGAGAATATAATTCTATATCGTTGGACCTTGGAATTATATTGACCTCAAAGCTGTCACCGTTATACCTCACCGAGGCTCCGAGTCTAAATTCAGCGATTTCACGGTTAGATAGTTGGAAGTTTGGCTCATTGGATCTGGTCGATGTTCCTACAAAATTGTACTATGTAACCCAGCATGAGAAGAGTGTATCATCCATTTAATTTCGCCCTTTTAAAGTGCAAAAACTCGCTCAAGGACATGATGTTAGATATCAAGGGGTCGTAATGAAATCGATCATTAGCTGCACGCCAGCTTGAAATCGAGGTCTTCTAGAACAACGTATAGCTATGCAACCGCTACCACATCTGCATCGATTGATCTACAACCATAACCGTATCTGGTCTCTGAACAGTCACAGGGTCTGTATGCATACGCGTCTCAGCGGCAATCCCCTCATAATCCAAATGGGAATGACGGCATGGCTCATCCCTCCTTGATCAAGACACGCAACAGTTGACAGTATCACAGACAAGTTCAGGTTCAGGCCAGCATGAAGAAGAGCTGCGAGAGCTGGAGAGTTAGCAGCCAGGAACCCTGGTCTCCCAAGACGTGTCACTTTCGACGTCACCCATCCTCTCAACAGGGTCTGCGTCGTGTCTATGTCGTGTCTATTATTGCCCTTCTTTCACGGTAGCAGTGGTACGTGCAGATGTGCCACAATGGTCATGAATGTTGTGTAAACTTTCTCGCACACCAAGAAGCGAAGAAGATGAACCCTGCTTAAGGGGGAAAGGAAAACTACATGAATAGGTACAGAGGCTGGAAGATTGGTTCGTGATGATCACGGGGGGTCAAAAAGCGTTCATCCCAGTTCGGAATGCAGACCGAGGCAATGCCCGCCAGCCCTGTTGGCTAAATGAATGATACGTTCTCTGCCAGTAATAGTAGCCGAGCATTTGCTGCAATACCTGCTCAGTTCAGTTGCGCAAGACTCGAAGGAAGTGATACTTGTGTACCACATCTGCACACCTAGGTACTAAGATAGATGACTTGGAGGCGTTGAAGCCTACACGCGAGCTGATACCATTTGGCTTGAACCCCATGCTTCTTGCGATGGCATCCTGTACGATCGCGATTTATAGTAGCCAGTCTGTATGAGAATGTGACGAGACTGTAAAAATAGCAATGGTCAGTTCTTGGACCATACATGTATTAATTAATTAATTACGAGCTTTGAGTGATGGGAGCCCCAGCAGCTGATCGTGCACGTACTGTAACTGCCATCGTATCACAATTGAGACTGACCGAAAAATCGATCATTCTACATTTCTCCTTGATCACCATCCTTACTTGTTTCTACCTTTGATATTTATAATTCAGGCTTCAACCAAGGCTGGCCAAACTGGGGTATCTGAATGCTCAAGTCGTCAAGGTTGCAGCGCAGCCCCCAGAACTAGAGCTAGAGCTCGAACTCGAACTCGAGGCGCCAGGGCCCATCCACCTCCGTCATCCAATCTCCAACGGGCGACCAGAAAAGTGCCTGACCGCGCACCTTTCACCATTCAATTCGCCAGACTCGCTCCCAACCATCATCACCTCCTTGTTTCCATCACCATCCTCCCGCCATCCTTCCCCTTTTGGCACGCTTGTCCTCTATCGTACAGCATCTCTTTTCGATCTGTTCTTATCGTTATTATTGTATTCTCTATTTTTCTCGCCGTCGCCGGGTTTGTCCTTTTTTTTCTTGGGTCTCAGCTCCTCTTCGCAGGCCTGATCAACCGTCACGCATCGCCTTCTCCGCCGATCCTCATCAACACCAACCCCGATAAGAAGCCGGTTGCACGTAATTACACCGCCACGTCCATTCAGCCCATCTACTCTTAGCGCCTTCGTAACTGTCTCTTCTTGACCAGGAATCTGAGTACCAACCAAGAATGATCCGATAGCTCAAGACCGACGACAAACTGAACACGCCATGGACGGGACCTATAACAACCCATACGCGCAAGGGCAAGGGCAATCCCCATTGTAATAATCCCCTTTGCCAGCCTAAAGGCCTCCCCCTTTGTTAATCCGCAATCATGTTCTAGATCTCCTCAAACCCCTTCAGGCGGGAACGGGTACCAGGTTAACGTCAACCGCCAAAAGACAAGGAAATGGGTCCAAGCGCCTATTCAAAGTTACGATGGCGATGACTGGGGCGCCGACGAATTCGACGACGATGAACCACCGCCACCTCCTGTACCTCGAGTAACAACTGGCCTTCGTCCTGTCGGTCAACGATCTGAATCATACGGGCCTTCTCCGAGATTAGCCGCCGCTGTCGCTTCCAGTTCTCGCAGTTCCAGCAATGCCCCCTCGCTTCGTCTCCAGACCCAGAACCCAGCTGCAGCTCCAAGCACAGGTCCAGTGCGTGAGCCCGAGCAACTGCACAATCCATCGTCGCCGGTAGCCGGACGAACCGGATCACCTGCCCCTGTGTCGTCTGGGGCGGGCTCTTCGAAAGCGCCAAGTTACCAGCAGCAACCTGATGTCCGATCTTCTACCCCGCAGAGCACCAGCAGTTCCGCTGCCCGGCCTTCCCCCTCGATTCGACCCTCCGATCTATACCGCCATGTAGATGATGAGCGGAAGTTGGGTGGCTCGCCACTGTCCCTTGTAGAAGCCGTTGCGCCGAAACCAAGCGACCGTTTTACGCCACCTATAAATGAACCGAAGCAGCCAGGGTATGGCCAGGCCGACGGACCTACCAACGACAAACTCCAAAAGCAGCCGACTTTTGACAGCATTCTTGCAAAGCGTGATGAGCTCGGTGCAGGACCGCAGAGCGTCGATGACACACCAGTTCCTGGGAACAACGCCGCAACGCAAAAGGCAGATAATCATACAGAGGAAACTACCATTCATCCGCCTACAGATCTAGATCGGAAGCGACTGTCTATCAGCCCTCAACTTCCCAATGTCGCGCGAATGTCGATGTTTGGAGCGGATTTCTTTTCAGGCAACAACAACAACTCAGATGCGCCTCCCTCTGTTCAAGACCCGGCCAAGCAAGAGCAACCCATGGTCCCTAGACAATCCGATGACGGTCCTGGACATCTTTCTACATTGGAAGAAGACTCTAGAGATAGCCAGGACAAGCCCAGCATCACTGGTTCTGATAACCACTCCGCTCATAACCTGTCTGTTGCGCCCACGGACGACCCGCGATCCGTTCCGCCACTGCGCACACCGAGTCCAAATACAAAGGGTTTGTTCGCGGCACCTAGAGGACATGCCGGTGCTTCATCGTTGGGCTCCAACATTACGCTGACGGAGCCTCTGCAACCTCGACAGCCGGAATACTCCCCTTCGGATTACGAACCGAATTCTGCTCTCACACAGGCTACGCTCACGACTTTTAACTCGTCACCTGTTAAGGAGAGTGACATGCTGAGTGAGGAAATCATGAGGTCCCTGAGCCCTATCGCCCCAACTCCAAGCCCAGCTCTCTCTCCGCAACCCCGACCAGAAAACCCTCAGTCATTGTCACCGGGCGGCCAAAACGATGTGCGTAACAGCAGCTACACTCTTAGCGATTATGACAGCTATTGGGCGGATTCGACTGGGAAGCCTGGGCAAGAATCGCATAGCAACGCGGAAGTGCAGGATAAGCAAAAGGCAGCAGTTGCCCCTGTGTCTGAGCAGCAACAGCGACCGGTCGAGCAGCCATCCGCTGGTGTCTTCACCTCCAGTGAAACTCAGCCTGCCCCTGAGTCGCCAGACCAGGACGCGAGGAGAAGGTTTTCCTGGGAAGCTGGATTTGACTCTCCGCCAAAGATCCTCCAGGAAAAGCTGCCTATCGAGACTTCCAACGAGGCTCTTGTTCTGAGTTCTGCCTCGCCCCTGGCACCATCGGATGTTCAATCTCCACCAAAGAACACGGTGTCAGGTGCTGCGAGCTCAAACAGAGATTCGCCGGGGAATATTGAGATCCCTAGAATTGACATCCCTCCTTCAGGCGGGATCTCTCATCAGGTTTCAAAGGCCAGCACTCTACCACCAAGTCAACAACAAACTACTCTGGAACCTCCCTCGCCAGTCTCTGTGGAAAATGAGGAGCACACATCACAAGCCCCCAAAGATCGTCGCCCATCTCTTGCGGAGGATAAGGCCTTGGCTCAGATACCCTCAAATGTTACATCGGCAACACCACCCCCAGAAAAACTGAACACCTTAGTCCTCTCTAGCGAGTTTCCCCAGACCACCCCATGGCACGATATCATGAGTTTAGCAACACCGCTTCAAAGGACTCTCAAGTTCGAGGCTGGTCGAGACACGCACCAAGCGTGGGAGTCGGGCTTGGAGAACTGGCTTTCCAACCTGATGACGGAGCATCCTGAATACGCGAACGGGACAGCTTCTTTTTCAGGGGTAGGCCTGCCAAACCAAAAGGGCCATGCTTCAGCACCAAGCGGATCTCACCCCCAGCAGCAGTATTATCAGCAGAATGTGAACGCGAACCCGCCCACAATGGCTCCAGGATCAAGCCGTTCTCGATTAGGCGGGTCTAACCCCTCAGTATCCGGAAGCTTCGGAAACTCTAGCAACCAGATTGGTACCAAGAGCAAGGAATTCATGCAGTCTGCAGGCAAGATGGGCAAGGGATTGTTTAGCAAGGGGAAGAGCAAATTGCGTGGAACAGGGGACAAGGTATTTCACTAACGCTTCTCTTTTTAGAACCTGCTGTGATGGGCTTCTTCCTTTTTTTTTCTTCTCCTCTTGGAGAGGGTATGTGTTGGATTAAATCTCTTTTCGTCATGCGCTTCGGGGCTGATGTTTCACTCTTGGCCTTATGATGAGACGGGTGCATGAGATAGGAATTCTACGACGCTTGTTCCCTTTTCTCTTCCCACATATCATCATGCTGTTGCCCATCCATCAGGCTATGTGACAAGAATGTTTATTAATGTTTCTTTGGTTGACAGGGCGAACCAGAATCTCCACCGGCGCAGACAAAGCCCAAAGCTGAGAGGCGCGCATCGTGGGGTTTAGATCGTCTCACAAGATCCCGCGCTGATGAATCTTCGGAAAAAGACGTCGTGATTTCGAGGCCTTCGACCCAGTCCTATCATGCTCCCCACTCCTCTCAATCATCCAGTATGCTGAATTTTGGCTCTGTGCCCTCGACTGGCGATGCAGGTAAGCGACTTGCTTCACGAGAGAGCTACGGCCCTCAACCCTTGAACGACCCATCTGCCTTTGCCAGTAAAGAACATGATGATAGATCGCAATGGCACATTCCAACGCCTGTCGATGAATCGACCTGGGACCCCTTCAAGGGCACAGATCTTGCCAAGGATAAAACGTCCGAGCACCTGGGTGTCTCACCTGGACACCAAGATCGGCAGACAAGCGCGGAAGTGCCCTCCAATAAGCCGTGGTCTGGCAACGCAACTCCGACGCCTGCCAACAACGGTATTCGTATGGTCCCTCCAGAAGAACCCATTGATACATCGTCTCAGCCAACATCTGCCTATGCCGCTGTTACCGAAGAGACCCCCGCCAACGTTGAGCCTCAGACTCAGGCCTCCACTCATCCTCATGATCCCGCAGCCATTCCTCAGCGGTACTCATCTTTTGTTGGATTGCCGCCCATTAGAAGAGGGTCGACTTTTGACGTAAACTCAAAATCTGCTCAGCCGAGGACGACCGAACCTATTGACGAGCGCTTTTCCATTGATGCTAATGACGACGATGCCGCACGTCAACATGGAACGTTTACTTCCGGGGTCACCGTTGGGTCAACCTTGGTCGGGACAGACTCCCTCGTGCCGGATAAAGAGCTGGAGAAGGATGTCGATAAACCAGAGCAGCCTGCTGTGCCTACAGACCAGCACGTTCCGGCTCAGCAGCATGAGCCGCTGCAGCAGCATCCTTTCCAGATGCACCCAGTTCACCAAGGGCCTATGCCACCGCAGAATCCTGCAGCAGGGCCCCCTTCGTTGCCATTGATAGCACCCCACTTTCAAGGCGGCAATCCGGTTCAGAGGTTACCTCCCTCTGGTCCTTGGAAGTTGGAGGAGAGCCACCTGTCGGAGCCTCTTCATCGTGTTACCCCCAGGCTTCAGCAGCTCCCCCAGCAACAGCTTCCCCCGTCTGGCCAATGGAAGCTAGAGGAGAGCCATTTGGCTGAGCCTCTTCATGTGGTAAATAGGAACCGCGCTGGTACAGGCAGCTCGCAACAGGAGCCTTTCTTTGGCTATGACAAGGAAACCGGAGATGTGCCCACTTCACCTTCTTCGAGTTCTACGACACCGCAGTATCATCACCAACGACAGAAACCTTCTGAAGTGCCACCTTCGGCCAATCGATATCCAGGTCTCTTCCCCGGTCAGCAACGACCCCAGAGAAACTCCCAGGAGGCGCCTCCTGTTCCCGGAGCTCAATACTCAAGGCGCTTGTCTCATGAAGGAGGCATCTCAAGAACCGGAACGGGTGGTAATGAAGCCACTAATGAAGATCGAGGTCGCTCAAGGAAGGCCTCGGCCTTGTTCAAGGATATCGGCAATCGTTTCAGAAGGAGCTCTGCGGAGCGGCGAGGCACTCCCACAGAGCAACAGCAACAGTTCCAGCCACCACACCATCAACAGCAGCCGCAGCACCTGGAGCCTCCTCATGATGCAGCTTCTGTATCTAGTGTGACAACGGATGGACTAAGCGATCGCAAAAAGTCCAGGGCAAGCTTCATGATGGGCTTGCGAGGCAAGGGCGCAACAGATCAGTCGCAACACAGCCGAGATAGAATCTCAATGCCTCCCCCTCCGCGTCCAGATGATGCCAGGCCCGATTCATCACCGGCTGACAGAAGAATGTCGCGCTTTAACACCGGACTTGGACCTGCTTCTGGCGAGCATAGGCTCAGCGGTCCGCCTCGTGCATCTACTTCAAACCTCGCCAATGAGATGGGTCAATCCGCAAGTGCTACAGCTCCTGCAAAGAAACGATTCTCGGGCTTCAACACTAAAGCTGCCGTGTCTGGTGTGTTCCATCGGCCACACTCGGGCGTGTCTTCCAAACCAGGAACTCCCGGCTCGAGACCGGTTTCGAGTCAGTGGGGAGCTCCCCAGCCAGCTTCTTTGGAGCGTCCTCACCCAGGCTTTGAGCGAAGCAGCACCACTGGCCCAACCTTTAACCAGATCCTGCCGACTCCAACGGGTGCGCCAGCGACTGATGCTCCTGAGCGTCGCAAGAGACGAGGTTCGGCAGCTGGGCTCATCTCCGGTCTTTTGGGACATGTCCAGAAGAACAAGGAACCACAGCAGCCTGCGGCTCCTCAGACACAGCCGCCTCATATGCAAAACTCGCAAGGGCGGCGACCTTCTGGGCCCCAGCTTGGGACGTCCCAGCTTCCTGCCCTGCAGACACAAGATCGACGCCCCTCGGGCCCTCAGCTGCCCACGCCTGTCCTTCCAGGGCCACATCTCGGTAGCCCTCAGCTGCCTGGGGCTTCTTTCGGCAGTCCTCAGCTCCCAAACGCTCAACTCGGCAGTGCCCAGCCTAGCGGCCCGCCACTTGCCAGTCCCCAGCCCCGAAGACCTCAGCAGTTTGGTAGCCAGCAGCCGCCAATGCTTCGCCAAATGACCGGGGGCGCTTTGCCCGCAGGAAGCGCTCAAATGTCAACCGACCGGCCTTTGTCAGGCGGCATGGGAGATAGACAGCAGGCCCAGGCAGCTTACCGTAACTCACGCCCATCACCTCTCGGCTTTGGCTCTACGACACCAGCGGAATCACCTCCTATAGGGTCAACAAACGATTACAGTCGCCATGCAACACCGCAGACTCCCTTCAGTGTGGGACAGGCCTTCTCTGATGCTAGATCGGGAAGAATGGCGTCAACTTCACCAGCTGCGTCAGCTATTCGAACAGCTCCGACGACGCAAGTCTCCTTCAACAACCTAAGCACGGCCCCAACGACACAGACTTCGTTCCACCACTCAAACCCGTCTCTCGATAAGCTCACACAACCCAGGCAAGAGGGTGGCCAGATCCAACGACCGGTTACAGACTCACCCAACATGTCTTTTCGCCATGACGCAAGGGCTGGACAAGGTGTATCAGAGAGCTTGCCGTTGTCTCCTGTCTCACAGACATCTAATACAGGACCAGCATCGGTGTCTTCCATGGCTACTCAGAGTCCTCGTCTCAACACTTCATTTGCAGCTCAAGGGCGACGGCAGTCTTCACAGCTTTCCCAGACCGACATCCCCGTGGTATCGGCGGCGGCGTCTAACAACAGCCCGCCTATGCAGAACCAGACTTTTGCTAATCGAATGGGGCTGTCGCCGCACCAGCAACAGCAGCAGTTCCCTCATGGATTTCAGCAACAATCTATAGGTCCTCAACAGGGCGGCTATCAGATTGCTCCAGGTCAACAATACCAGCCCAATCTTGGCGGACGACCAGAGAGTCAGCCCGCAGCAGGACCGCACCCACAAGCCGGCATGGCCACTGGTCGGCCACCCATGCAGATGCAGTATTCCGGCGCAGCGCCTCTGGTTCCGCCAAAGGACGGTATGGCTCCTCAGCAACCTCAAGTTGCCAATCCGCCCCCTCGTCAGGATAGTCCGGGAGCGTCAAAGTGGAAGGGTTTGAGAAACCGCATGTCTGCACAGGCTGCGCAGAAGCCCGCACCAAGCCAGGGGAAGAATGAAGGCGACAAGCTGACAGCGAGCAAGATCCTCGGGGCGTTTAAACGAAGTTCCAAGGTCCCTCAGCAGCCACAGGTGGTTCCGGATCTACAGGCCTATCAGCAGCACCAGATGAGACAGCAGCAACAACAACAACCTCAACAGTTTGCTGGTCAAGCTCCGCACGGACAGGCGCAGCTACGCCCATCCTCTCAAGTCAGCGGTCAGCCTTTCGGACAGGCACAGGCTCAGCGACCATCGTCGCAGTTCAGCAACCAGTCCATGCCAATGCAGGGTCAGCGACAGCCATCGCTTGGCAGTCCAGCTATGGGGCAGCAACAGTTCCAGAGGTCTTTGGGAACTTTTCCTCAAGGCTCACCTGGTATGACCCAGCCGGGCTATGCGTATCAGTCTCCTTCTCAAGTTCAGGGGCAATTCGCCCCTCCACATCCCTCTCAGGCTCAGGTCCAATCTCGACCGCAACAGCAGGGTCAGTTCCAGTCTCCGCCGCTGCAGCAACGCCAGTTTCGATCTCCACAACAGCAACAGGGGCAGTTCCAGTCTCCTCCGCAGCCTCAGGGTCAATGGCAGCATCAGATGCCATCAACTGGGGGCCAGTTTGCGGCAGCCCCGTCCCAGCAAGGGTACCAAGCTGGCCAAGCGCATGGAATGGTTGGCCAGAGCCCGAACATGCCCATGCATCAGAGCCCTCGGCAGCATCATAGTCCACATCATGCTCCTAGCCCGCAGCAGAGTGTTCAGCCGCCAGAGCCCCAGCCTATCCATGTTCATACACCTGTCACAATTCATTCCCCCACCCCGGTACATGCACCATCGCCACGCCCTTCGCTGCTGAACCTTCAGGCGATGATTTCGGCCAGCAACGCCGAGGACGACGACTATGATGAGGGACATGATGAACACGCACAACCCGCATCTCGAAACGGGCAGAAGATGATGAATCACGGAAACTCGAGTCTGCAGCGGCTTGCCGGCAAGGACAGCCCCCATAGCGGTAGGAACAGCGGAAGCCCCAGGGTCGGTGTCAATCCTCCACCAGCCCATCGCATCTCCCCCAGGGTCGATATGGGTGACAGAAATATCCCAAAGACCCAAGCGCCTGCGGTTGCTGCCGGTGCCGCCGCTGGCTCTTCTGGGGGCTACGTCGCGAGAGGCGACAACAACACTATCCCGCCAAAGGCAGAGGAATCTCAAGGCGTGTCTCTCAGCCCCCCAAGCGCAGCAAATAACAAAGTCAGCCCAAGCTCATTGCGACAATCACCATCAGGCGCAGGTGATCTGGTGACACCGGAGGCCAGGACCTATGGAGGGCCGTCGTTCCACGCCGAGCTTGAAAATACAGAGGAAGCCCGAAAGCGCACTCTGCGAATAGACGCCCAGGAGGAGAAGATTCACTATGACCCCAATGCTGACTCGGATGGAGAGGTGCCTCCCCAGATGAGTGCGACTAGTTATCCTGGACAAGAGTGGAGTCCGTATGGGATGCCCGAGGCGGGAGATTGGAATGAGAGAATGTTTGAGTAATGTGTCTCTCTCACTCACTGTATATAAACATGACATGTTTACCCTTGTCTTTGTTTCTTGTTGGATGCCAACCCAGCGATATAGAGCGAACACGGCCCCCCTTTTTTTTCCCTCTTCAACTTGTGGATGTAATAATGGTTGCTTTGGATACATCAGATTGGAGTTTTGTTGTTTCTCTCTCTTGCGTCACAGCGTGGTGTCATGGCTGTATATATGTACGTGATGCATTTACAGATTGTCGAGCCAAGTCATGGAGGAGCATTGAGAAGATGGGAAAGGGAAGGAAAAGCAACACGCGATTGCGGACATATATACTATTTTAATCACATATATACAATTTACAATTTGATTCAATTTATTTTTATTTTTATTTTTATTTTTTTCATTTAGACAACCGACCCAACATGGGATGTCTTGATCAGGGCGGATGCTTCCAATCTGTCACCCTCAACTCGGTGATAACCAGCCACCTTGGACGTCAGGACGTGTAGCAGTTTGATCATGTGTGGGCCTCTCGCCTCTCTCTCTAGCTCTGACTAGGTTAGGTTTCCGGAAAATCCGCTATTACATTACTTGCAAGGGGCGCTGCAGGGGCCGACATCGGTGGATCATAGCTTCGCGCTCTGCTTGGCAATGAGAATTCTTCTCATGACAACATCCTTTATCCAATTCCCAATTCGTCCTGGAGGGAGTGGACCTGCATCAATCCAGTACAGGGTTCCTTGAGCAGGTCAGTGGCGCCATCTGAAGCTCGGGATTTCCATCAACAGAGGCGGCCAGCTCAACACCAACACCAACACCAACACCAACACGCAATGCCTCCAAACGAGCGCCAACGCCATGAGAGCCATGACGGCAACGGCATCATGCACGACGAGACGTCTCCATTGCTTCCTCGGATACCAGAAAGCAGCCAAGATGAGGCGTCAAAGCCACCGGCAAGCGCCCACAGCTTATGGGCCGAGGCCAAACTGCTCTGCCAGTACTCGCTCCCCCTGATCGCCACATATCTCCTCCAGTATTCATTCACCGTCATCACCACCATCGTCGCTGGCCGTCTGGGTGCCGAGGACCTTGCAGCATCCAGTCTGGGCCTGACAACCATGAACATCATCGGCTTTGCCATCTTTGAGGGCATGGCCACAGCGCTCGACACGCTGTGTGCTCAGGCATACGGCTCCGGCCGCTATACCGGCGTGGGGATGCACATCCAGCGCATGATGGTCTTCATGTCGGTCGTCATGATTCCCGTCGGCGCCTGCTGGCTATGCTCTCACTGGATCCTCCCCCTGCTCGTCCCCCAGCGGAGCCTCGCGCTCAAAGCCGCCTCTTTCTTGCGCGTCAGCCTCGTCGGGCTACCAGGCTATGCATTCTTCGAGGCGGGCAAGAGATTTCTACAGGCTCAGGGCGAATTCGGTCCGGGCATGGCCGTGCTCATCGTATGCGCACCCGTCAACGCCCTTCTGAGCTGGTACTTTGCCGTCAAGCTCAACATGGGTCTCGACGGCGCTGCGTTCGGCCAGGCGCTCGCCAACAACCTGCGTCCCGCGCTGCTTCTGCTGTACGTCGTGCTGATTGGCAACAAGTCTCATCGTTGCTGGGGTGGGTGGGATGCTCGTGCTGCTTTGGCGGTGCGTGAATGGGGCCCCATGATCCGTCTCTCCGTTGCCAGCACCGCCGTCAACCTTGCCGAGTGGCTTGCCTTTGAGATCCTCATGATCAGCACTTCCTACCTCAGCACCCGTCACCTCGCTGCCCAGACCGTCCTCAACACGCTCTCCATTGTCACTTGGCACGTGCCCTTCTCCATCAGCGTTGCCGTCACCACACGCTTCGGTCATCTCGTGGGCGCGGGAGCACTCAAGGAAGCGCGACGCGCCGCGATCCTCTACTCCATCGTCTTTGCCGTCGTCGGTGTTCTCGATGGCGCGTTCTTGTTCCTGCTGCGGCGACCGCTCGCAGACCTCTTCTCCGAAGACGCCACCGTGAGGGATCTCGCCATGGGATCGATGCTCGCCGTCGCTTGCTTCCAGGTCATTGACGCCATCATCTGCGGCACCAACGGTGTGCTGAGGGGTCTGGCGAAGCAGTCTGTCGCCGCCTGGGTCGTGCTGGCAGTCAACTACCTGGCTGCCGTGCCGTGTGCCGTGTGGCTTGAGCTGGGGAGTCCCGACATGAAGCTCGACGGTCTGTGGATCGGCCTCGGAAGCGGAATGGTCATCATTGCGGTTATTGAGTGTGCCTACATGAAGTGGATTAGCTGGCAGGACTGTGTAGACGACGTGAGGGAGAGGGAGGACGACGGGACATAGAATGTTTACGCGGCGACTTTGGAGATGCCCCCTCTAATCGATGTAAGCCGGTACATCTTTAGCATCATGTTGAAGAAGCACCCCCCATGCCCTTGGCGGCAATGCCGAGGGCGTGGTTGAAAGGGAGACCCCAGCGACGCCAAACCAGGGGCGAGGTCTCAACCAGCTACAACCAGATTAGATTTACGTTACTCCAGCTAATAACGACCCCTTTGGACCAAGTACGATGGTGTATATCTCCGAATAAACATTACGCTACAGGTTGACCGTTTAGAATCTTTGTGCTGCTCTCTACCCTATATATATACCGAAGTTATTAATTAGAAGATTATCCCGATGTCTCCAGTTCATAAAGGTGCCGTCAAGGCAGTTCGACCACTGGTCAGGTCAGTCAAGATCAAGGAGACTGACTACAGCTGATTAGAAGGCTGGTTTGTTTTAGGGTTGGCGGTCCTGAAGCTGATAATGAAGCCGTTGTATTCGATTAGAGATGACATACCTGAGTCTATATTGATCATCCCTTGGATTATGCTGTCAAGGTGGAACTCACAAACAGAATATTCACAAGTAATGTCTCGTGTCGCTTGTCGCTCTAGTTTGTGCTTAGATGGTGTACATGGCGTATACAAAGTCGCTGGCGAAACCCTTCTCTCGCTGGATCACCTGTGCTGCTTTCTTTTCAGCCCTAAAACTGGAGAGGGCCTCGGCGCCAGTCCGCATATCGTTAGTGTGTAGCCTGCCCCAACGAAGCAGTTTGTAGGGCTGAGTCTCTGAATGTTAGCGTATTACTTGTAGCAAGTCGCAATACTTTTTATCTAGCAATTCTAGAGCTATAATCAAGATATTATTATATCAGACGATTAATCTCTACTGTTCTACCTATCCATCATCAAGCTACTAAGAGTCTGAATTTCCAGACAAGTACATGTTTACATTCAAAATCCGTGCGGGCTGTAGCTAGGGCCGGTTCCTAGGTACATGATGCCAGCAGCCAATTAAGTAGACGAAAGGCGTGGAGAAAGTATAGTCTCCGTAGCCTCAATCAACTCCCACTATTAATACTCACCTCATCCAAGATACTAGCTGCACCGAGATGCCTGTCGCCCGTCGAAAGAGGAACATTTTCTTCTATGCAAACTTCAATCTCAGTCAGCTTCTTCTCTTGGCTGAGCGGCTTCGACGACAACCGTGTACCTGCAGCGACTCCCAAACCCCTACAGCAGGCGCCTTGAACTGGGCGATATTTCTTCAGTTCGACGATGGCGTTGAGTGGGTTTTTCGGGCTCCCTGCTCATCCTACGCTGCGGCCCGGAGCGTCACCGGGCGTCTCTTGTCTAGCGAGGTCGCTACCCTGAAATATATCAGAGAGCACACATCTATTCCTGTACCGGACGTCTTCCATTATAGGTATCTTGTCTTGAGCTCCAGGACTGCCTCTTGAGCTGATGGCTGTGAGTGCCACCTACGAAAATGACATTGGAGTTCCGTACATCCTAATGAGCAAGGCGGCCGGCCATTCCCTTGCGCAGTACGAATGGCAAACACACCCTCATCATGTCTCCGGTGCAAACGGTTCTGCAACACCGGCGAGAACCTTGACAGTAGGAGAGAAGGAAAAAATAATGCTTCAGCTTGGGTGCTACGCTCGTCAGTTATCAAGCATCCGCTTTCCTACTATCGGATCGCTTTTTGAGAGCGACGCCGGGTATTACATCGACGAATGCCTTTCTCCGGGACATATCCTACAAGACCGGGACACGATTGAGCATGTTCCGCGGGGTCCTTTCCATAACGAAACGGACTATTACTCCTCGCTCGCCGCAGCCCTACACTTGCACGCCGAGCAACTTCCGATGGGACACTACGTCCTCCGTGCGCCTGTTCCCGCTCCCCAAGAATACTCCGACCTCGCCAAGTACTACGCCGCTACCGATCGCTGGAATGACTTGGTGGCTCTTGGAGGCATGGTGGACTCAAGCATCAATCGATTGCAGTATTGCCTCGCGAGCCATCTCCTCCGCGACTCTATCATTCCCCGCATGGTCCGTCCGGTCGGTCAATCGTCCCTCCGCTTCCCCCTTTGTCACCACGATATCAGTCTCCAGAACCTCTTCGTCGACAACGAAATGAATATCACATGTGTCATCGACTGGGCATTCTCCTCCACTGTTCCCCCAGCCCAGCTGCTCGCCGTTCCAGGCCTGCCACATCCCAGGGACTTGGTGTTGGAACCGTCCCTGGTAGGTGCGTTTCGCTCTGGTTTTGAGGCCGAAAATAGTAAAGTTGGAGGAGATGTGATGGACCCCGATGACTGGAGGGTCGGCCAGATGGTGTCCCATTTCATGCGCCTGGTGAACCTCGATTCTCTGCATGACATAGGCCACCTTGAGGCGCTCTATGCACTTTTACGTGAAGATGAATGTCCTGGAAATGACAAAGACGGTGACGATCATGTACTGGCTGTATTGGCGTCAATAACTACGACTCCAGCTGCGCTCTCTCTGGCCGGCGAGCTAGCAGTTGACGATGAACCGGCAAGCGAGATCAATCGGCGAGAGGAGGAGTACTTTCACGCCGTTGGCACTAAGAGACTAGCGTTGGCGCACAGAGTGGCATTCGCGGCCAAGATGAACCCGCGATTCGTGGCCGACGGGCGGCTATGGCGTTGGCTTGATGCAGTTGTAGAGTTTTATGAGGTAGCACGTATACGGTGTGATTAAAAGCCATGATGTAGCCTAGCGCTATTCCCACATGGTTGTTTCCAGGGTGAGACAAGTATTCAGAAAGTATTGCTATCAAACAACAACTTTGAGTTTAAAACATGATAATAACTGCTCAATTAATAAACCAGAATCGGCTCTGTAAGACAGCTTCCAACCAAAGCAAGGTCACCTTCTTTGTCCTGTGACATGTATATTTGGATTTCAAGTTCCGCCCTTTGGCCTTTTCTCAGCCCTGGGACTGTTGCGATGAAGTAGAAAAAGACCTTGCCATAGTTCAACTTGTCGCCCTTTTCCAACTTGTCATGCATGAGCGCATTGTTTGCTGGAATCGTCAATCCATCGACAGTAGCTACACGTACAGTTGCAAAATATTGACAGCTATCAGTAGAATGCTTGCCAGTATGGTCCGGGGCTATGTGACTGACGTGTATTGGCGGGTAAGCGAAATGGCCATCCTCGCACCCACTCAAGACGTGGCGGTCTGAGACTAGGATTGTTTGTCGCTCCTCAGAGGACAACCCGTGTGGTTGTTTTGATGGTCCAAGGTCGAGACCCGTCAGCTCTGAGCCACATCGGTTATTCCTATTTGAATCAAGTAGTAATTAGCATTGAGCCACTGACACGAGACGGTTGGTCTGTCACGAACAAATGACTAGGTTCTGTTGACGTTGGGCGGCCCATGAGAGTATCCCATATTTCCTGCGTGAGCGGTTTGGGGCAAGAAAATATCAAGGAACTGGCAAAAATGAGTGAAAGAGAAGAGCATCGACGGGCTGAGCCTACAGTTTCAACCCATCCCCAAAGTCGTAATGCTGCTCTTCGCCGTACAGCCGAGTCTTGCAGTGTAGAGCCCCGGAAATGGTCAATCTGGTTAGCAGCTCCGAGGCATCTCCAGCAATGACCCGGCCAGTCTCGAGAATAGCTCCCTGTCCGCGAGAGATGCTGGATTTATGCTCGACGTTGTAGCGTATCGGAACGTAAAGGTTTCGCCCTGCGTTTCCGGCCGAGGTTTGCGCCATCTCGATGGATCATGGACCAGCCAGTATTGCAAAAGGGAAAAAGACTGGTGCGTGCACAGCTGCCATGTTGCGAGCCTCTTTAAACAAGACGGCTGAATTCTTTTCTCCGAGACACTGGCTATAAGACGGAGGAAAATAAGGCTCTAGGACCGGGGCGCTAGTCCGGTTTGGATGTGATGAGAATTCTAGTTTGGGCCTAGCCCATATCGAGCCCCGCAACTCAACTCACACGACGCATACCTATTTTCAACCGGGTTTCTACCATCCACCAAACCAATCATTGTTGTACCATCACTCCCAAAGCGAAAGCAGCGTTTATACACAGTACCGCATACCGAGGAGGAATGGCAAAGCTGCAGATCAGAGTGTGGTGGCTTGGTCACTTCAAAGGACACCACCGATAAGCTGGCGAGCCTTGTCGATGTAGATGGACACGAACTACAACCTCGGGAAAAGTTGATTGTTATTGCATCGACAGACCCGGCTGGCTCAGAAGGCTTTTTGAGCCTGAGTCCTAGAGAATTGTTTAGATTCTTATAAAGAAGTCATCCAAGTCTTTTTACCTTAAGAAGGCTGTCTGGTGCTAGTATCTCAGTAATAGAAGCAGGTCTATCGATATCTGGAAAACAAAAGCAGGTCTGTGTCATCTTGAAACTAACCTGGCATGAAGACGGAATGGCATTTATTCTAAAACTCATAGGAACAGCTGATGCCTTTTTAAATCTAAAGGGTGTTGCGGTTGATATCGTGTCCCTGTGGTATAGTGGGAGCTTTCTACCTACTATGGACCAAACGTTAATCAAGCTGAATATAAGATTCTCAGTTGAGGGGAAAGTATCTGTAAAGGTTAATTAGGGCGGAATGCTGGTTATATTGGCGGTATTTTCCAAACGGCTGAGGACTATCCCTAGTAACGCTGCTTAATTTAATCCTGGAAGCTAACTTGAGTTGTCTAGATGTTTGTTAATATTTGATAATTTCATAAGAGGTTCCGAATAGAGAGAGACCTTGTGTAAAATTATCATCAGCGCAAACGCCACTGTAAAGCTCTCTTGACGGCTTAGCTGTGCCCTTGTTTAGTTGTTTTTTTCTCTTCTTATTATTATCAAGGTTATAATACTAGTAAGATTAGGGAAATAGCTAATAGCCTTATATAATATATTTATATTGTTAAGAAAATTCCCAAAAGAATTCCCAAAATTCTCCTCCAACGAAAGACTAGTAGCCGACTTGAAAGAGGTGTCGAGCTTTTGGCGGGAGGTCAATCGCCTATAATCACTTCTTGTCGTCTTTTTTGTCGTCCTTCTTATCCTCCTCCTTGCCCTTCCTTCGACGTCTGCGGGACTCCTCTTCGGCTGAGTCAACCAAGATTAGATTCTTTCCTTTGCCTGATACTCCGACTTGGGCCTCGTGTATGGTGGCATCTGAAAGCCAGAGCCGAAGAGTGGGCGCACTGCGGTTCCTTGAGACGTCGAATTATTTCTATACGTCTCTCCGTTTCTCTTCAGTGGTGAGGTTTGCCTTAGTTCATGATGAGCATAAGATGGAAACGAGGCTGAAAACGACACGCAACTGCATAATACGGCCTGACTAGAGAATAACAGGAGAGAGGCTGCATATCATGACCTATTTTAATCCATCTCTCAACAGGATTAACCTCACCTCTTTACCTTGATGCTGCAACTGCACTGCAGGGTTGATATGACTTGTTCTTAGAGCAGTTTGCACCAACGACGGGCTGTAGTCTCCGAAGTCGCGCGCGTTACTCTTACTACAAGACAACCGTTGCTTTCCTATTGATGCCCACAACAATAATTTCTGAGAAGCACCATCCAAGCCAGCTGCATCTCTCTGCTTGTTACTTTTTTCTCCTGTTCTTCGTTATTAACCCCTTAGCTGTAAAGTCCGATCTAAATTTTTAATACATGAACCCCTATATAGTGCCTTGCTTTTTAAGAAAGGATTATGAAAATTGGTTTTTTTTTTTAGCTTATATATTAATAAAATATAAAATAAAATAATTTCTTATAAATTCTTTTTTTTACGGCTTGATTATCAGGCCCCCCATCTAGTGTAAATGGCACCCCAAATATACCGCCACTAAAATGCCTAAAGTTAATTTTTTAGCCACTATAATTATAGCACATAATCACTATATTTTAGCAGTCTTACTAAATCTTTTAGTAGGTAAGGTCGCTAATTTTATAGCACCTTAACCACTAAATTTAAGACCAGATATAAGATATTAAATATAAAATATATAAAAAATCTTATAAAATAGTAAAAGTTTTATAGATATTTAAAATATTTTTATTAGAATTTTAATTAATTTATTTAATAAAGATATAGCTATTTAAAGATATAATAGATACTTAGAGAGGATTATGTCAGCATTTTGATAGCCAATTAGAAGCTTTAAATCTCGAATTTTGGGTGCTATTTATACCAGGAGGGGTGCCTGATAATCAA
>JABFAK010000201.1:0-21472 GCA_013266265.1 Fusarium sp. NRRL 66182
GGAGGGGTGCCTGATAATCAACCCGTTCTCTTATCACAGTGACTGTTCCGCGGTCTTTCCGCAAAGTCTCTAGATCTTTTCTCATTAACACGGTCGGCTGGATGGGCGCCGTCACAACCGAATTTATCGCTACACAAGCCTTGTTTCATAAGCCATCCGGACTCGCTGGCCGCGTGCGGCGACGTATGCAGTGGTGATCCCGCTTCACTGGTGAATCGAGCATGATGAACATATCAGACAGGCCTCGCATGGCTCTTCTTTATCACACCTAACAAGTCAGATGGCCGCAAAGAGGTTGAAGTTGACGTGGGGTGACTGTTCCATTCGTCGGGGATCCAAGATGCAGGCGGGTTATCCAGTCTAGCCACTTCACCCTTGGTATAGACTTGCAGTTAGATTCGATTAATCTATCATAGACATTCGAACATCGCCGAGTCTTAGCCAACACTACGGTCTCCCTTTTGCAATCCCCTCCGAATTTCATTCATGCATTATTCGAAGGCTTAATACAAGAAGTGTGAAAGTGCTAGTGTATATATATATATATATATATATATATATATGCATAATAGCATAACTGCCAATATGTCTTCCTTCTCCGTGATCCTCGATATACTGCTAAAGAATTAAATAATATCTTGTTGAACCTACACCTACCCTACATCAGAAGCAAATAATTGCAGCGCTTACATGCTGGTTGACTAGTCAACCAGTCAAGCCGCTCAATCAACACTAGCCTTATGTATTACAAGTAGATATCCAGCAACATCATCAAGAGTATCTCACCAGCAATGCGCTCCGCTATCATTGAAGCTTGGCTCTGTGATCTCGTCTCAAACGAATTGCCATTTCCAGTAGATGAGTTTCCCTTGGCCCAGCTGGAGTCAAACAATGTGGACGATGGGAGTCCAACAAAAGAGTCAAGCAAAAGTCATCGTGCTAAAGCGACCAAAATGCCCGATGCGACAGTAGTAAATGTACGAATACGATCAGCATCTTCAGTCATCGGCTCTCCAGTCAGAACAGCTGCCCAAAGCAGCAGCGCTTCGAGCAGCCAAGCAGCTATTCCAGATTCTGAAGCTACACCACGTCCTACGAGAGACTCATCTAGTCGTTCCAAGACGTCGATAAAAGACACATCGGCTCATTACTCTACAAGTCTTTTTGATGATCGGCCGGTATTTGATCGTCCATCACTGCCAAGCGCAAGCACTCGCTCCTCCACTTCCAGACAGTCTTCAGCTTCAAAGAGGTCTACAAGCCCCCTCAAGAGCATGGCAACTTTGGGTGAAGCTGGAGTCACATACGACGACCTTGACGACGGAGAATTGCTTGGAGAGGCTGGCGATGCCCTCTACCAAGATCTGTATGAGATAACTTCCATGGTCGGGATATACCCTGCCGAAATCTGTCAAGACATTTCCAACGCCATCCAACGCAAGCATCGCATTCACGACCTGTATAAGAATGACAAAGACTCTCGCAGCCGTGAACAACTACTTTTCGAGCTTTCTGAGATCCAGAACATCAAGCGGCTTTCGAAACGTTGCAGTCGGGACATGGAAGGTGAAGCCGAATGGAATAACGCGGTGCATTCTACAATTTTGCGCCTGGCGTTAGGTACTGACGACCCCTTTGTGGGGTGGAGATATATGTGAGCAGATTCTCCCTCTGACTTGTGGCGCCCGCAATGTTGACCTTGATCCTTTGCAGTCCGAATGCTAAGATTGATTCGCGATACCTCCCGCTCATGTCTGATGGCCTGACGTCCTCATCCAAGATGATCGACTACGCCTTGTTCATCGGCGATGACCAAGATGTTGCACAGTCGACAGGAGGCGTCAATGAGCAAGACGATCCAGAAACATCACGGAATATTCGTCTCGATCAACCCATTTCCATGTTCATCAGGCAGTGGTCCGACTCTATCAACCATGTCTCCTACACCCCCCTGCGCTATCGCCCTATCCTACTAGGCATCGAGACCAAGACAGTTGAGAGAACAGAGGCAGAAGCCCGCATGCAGCTTGGGATCTGGATCGCGGCACACATCAGACGCATCTGGTCACTGGGCGGCAACTTGGCCAGCTCCGAGGCCGACAAGCTGGAGCAAACTATACAAGACATGGTTTTCCCGCTCATCTACGTTCAGTCTGCGAAATGGAGTTTGATGTTTGCCCGACCCTTCTTCACAGATACTCCAGAGGGCAGATCGATCAAGATCGTCATCTATCACGATATCAGCCTGGGTGAAACATCATCCATCCAAGGTATCTATCAGCTTTTGCAAGCATTTCGCGTGCTACGAAAATGGGGTAATGAGGTCTATCGAGGTTGGTGGGGGGGTATTCTAGACATTGTCTCGGAGGGAGGCTGAGCATGCGTATCCGACTCTGCAATGTTGAAGGAACAGACATTCGCAGCTAACAAACAACGTCCAAGCCGTCACCTGAGCTTTCACGTCGGCGAACCGTCAAGTTATTTGGTCCTCTGGTTGCTCCTACGAGCCGTAAGGGTTTTTCTTTCGAAGAGAATATGAGCTTTTTTAATGGGATAGTGGACGACTTAGGAAGACTCTTATGGGGAGAAGTATCTAATAATTTAAATTTGCCTATTAGATAAGCTTACACCTGTTATATTTAGCATGTATATTGTTATAACTATATCTTGACATACAAAAAAGCTTTTATATTTATGTTTTGCATCGTCCCCGGACATAATTAATTCTGTTAGTTATATTCCTTTGTACTATCTATCAAGCTTATCCTTAACGAAGCAAGTCGACGATTCATAAAATGAGCATTCACTGACAACTAACCTTATTCATATCGGGCTGAAGGAATATTTCTCTATTCCATGGGAAAGTCACAGCAATGATTCATCATTTTGCAAATGTGATGGTATGGCTCTACCACACTAGATAAAAGAAATTCACAAGCACTACGAGGGAACATCAAACTAACACAAATCATCAAGACAAGGCTTTCTCCACCAAAATCACAGTAATCATTGAGCTTCACGGCAAAGTGCGACTTGCAGACATACAAAACTGGCTGTAAGAAGTGGGAAGTGGAAAAAAAGACACCGACTCTCGCCATACTTTTGCCGAGTTTTATGCTGATAAGCACTCAAATTCATCATCAAACCCTTCCACTCTTACCACCTGATTCTCACAACAAAACCAGGAAAAGAGCCACAGAGGATGAGACTGAACCGGCGCTTAAGAGGTTCGAGGGACAACATGATCCTCACAGCAGCCCGGAGGGCCCCAGAAGTCAGCGAGCTTAAGGCTTTCTGACAACAGATAACCCGTGCTCTGTCCTAGGAGCGCCTACAAAACAACTCGCATCTCTCGAAATTAATCCCAGAGGTATTGAAAATCACTATTTGGCTAAAAACGGGGTGCGGCGTAGTCCCCTCTCAGGTACTTTGAAGGAAAACACGAGCTAGACAAGATGCTTGCTAGTAAGCTGTTTACCATTGCCAATCCGCATACAAGACCCCGTGGTTAAAGTTGGTGACTTTCGGTGCGTCTCCTCGATGATCTCAGCCAGAATCGATTACATTGAAGATTTCCCTACTCAGGAGACTAAAAAAAGGGGGGAGTGGTGGTAATTGTACTGTGGCTTGCGTTAGCCAGGGGGCCAGGCAATAGTGTATAAGACTATTGACGCTAGGCCTTACAAAATCTGCCAATAGTTTACCTGAGTAGGTTTAGTTATATTTAACTAATTTCCGGCACATCATAGACATGTCTTGTTTTTGTCCAGAGAATGGGGCAATGATACATTCTTTATAGTTACGCATCACCCCAAATCCGCTCAGCTTTGCGCACGCATCTCCAACAGTCACTCTTTTTCTTGTCCTTTCTCACCCTTAGTCACTCGCTATCAAACCATCTTTTGCATTCTCAGCCATCAAACAGCCAGAATGGTCCACTACAAGCCCCTCCTCATGGCCATGGCCATCGTCTCGACCGTCGTCGCCAGTCCTTGCAAGCCAAACACCTCAACCGTGGTTAAAGAGTCCACCACTATTGCTATTCTAGACACCACGACAACCATGGCTGAAGAGTCTACAACCACTGCCATCCAAGATACCACAACAACCGTATCTCAAGAGTCTACTACCACTGCCATTCAAGACACCACAACAACCGTAGCTGAAGAGTCAACGACCACTGTCCTTCAAGAAACCACTACAAGCGCCATCGATGTCACCACCACTACTGCTCCTACCACCACAACCTCAGAGGCTGATCTCACTACTACTACAACCGCCCCAGAGACCACGACCTCGGCCCCTGCACCCCCTGACGCTACTTGCGGTATCACCGGCTTCTTCCTCCCAGGCCAGGCTCTGACCTTCCTTAACTATGCCGGAATAAAGGCTAGCGCTAAAGAGTGTCTCGAGGGGTGTGCCGCTTATTCTGGCTGTGAGGTTATTGCCTTCTACACCAACAACGGCCGCTGCGAGTATTTTAAGGGTGACCTTGTTACCAACGGCGAGTATACAGTCTACCAGTGGTATGAGCTCGGCTGCTTGGCAAGTATGTAATGCAAGTAAATGGTAGGGTTATAAATTGTTTCTATTCTGAAGGATATGGCATGCGGTTTCAGCTAGTATTTTAGGGGCAGGGTAGTTGAATACATATCTTGAATATTTCTACTCCAAGGGACTTTTAAAGTAAATATAGTTTATTAATAATTTATATTAAAATTCAATACATTAACCTAAAATTAGTATAATTTACTATAATTAAAAACTTTATAAGAAATAATATATAAATTATTTTATATAAAAATATATAACTTTACTTTACTAATAAATATTTCTACTAATATACTTATGCTTACCTGTATTTTATACTTTGCTTTTACTATATCCTCTACAAGGTATTAAAAACCGTGAATTTCACAATAGATATAATATCTAAGGCCTAAGGACGGAGTAATATTTATATAACGCCATATCTACGTTGGCTTTTATCAACCTAGACTTTAATGCAGCTTCCGACGCTTGTTCGTACACCCTAAATAGTTACCTGTTAGTTCGGAAACAATCAGAAATAAGAGCAGTTGTGCCGTCTGAATTAGTCTACTACTATAGCCGGGCAAGCCTATGGGACAGCAAAGGGTTGCGGCTCTGGAGGCCACACGTCACCAAAGTGACTGAATAGACTGACACTCAGACTCTGATGGCTTGACCTCGGCATCTGGTTCCATTTCATCGTAAGGAGCGCCAATCATGCCGAACGAGTTCGGTGAACATGCATGTTTTCAAGCACATGGGAGATTGTTCGTACAACGACAACAGAATATTTGTCTCCCTGACACCGCCGAATCAAATAGTACAGGCACGCTTTAGACTGGTCAAAAGCGCTACGCTATACTAAAGTTACTTTATAGAGGAATGGGAGCGTTTTACTTCTTTTGTGCTATGCCCCCACCAGTTGATTGCCTATCGAACATGATAAAATATGTGAATCTTGAAACTATTCAATGTCAAAGTCACTTATTTCCGGAAATGGAACTAGGCTGAACGGCTGGATACGTCGGCGCGTACAAGGGAGTGACGCATCAAGTATAGTATCAGCGTCGAAACTGTCCACTAGCTGAGAACAGCCGCGAGGCGAAATTCTCCTCAGGAATACGAAGAATTAATTGTGACTTGGGTATTAGTATGACGCCACAGCTATAGAGAGGCCCGTATCGGATCGACGTTGCTGATATCTGCTCATGGTGACATCTTAAATAGCAGCTGTCATCCAGCTCCATCCGCCACCTCTCATCGCTCTCTACATCACTTTTAACTTCCAAGTAAATAACAGCCTACGCAATAGCCATGAAATTCACCATCTTGGCCGCCTTTGCTGCCAGTGTCAGTACCGTGGCTGCTGCTAATCAGGCCGTTGTCGTAAACGGCTGTACTAGCACCATCTACGTCCAGTCTTGGCCCTATAATGGCGGGGCGCCAGGTCCTTTGAAGACTCTCAAACCTGGACAGAAGTTTTCTGAAAATCTACGCTCCTCTGGCTCGGTTTGTATATTTGTTATTATTTCCCAAAGACTTGACTAACCTGAAAACCTAGACTGTCAAGATTGCTACCACTAGGACTCTTAGCAAACCCCTTTTCTTTGGCTATTCCTCGACCACAAGGCCAAACTATGTTTATTGTAAGTGTGATACCTTTTTCTATTGTAAGAAAACTCTTATCTAATATCGTTCACCAGATGAGTTCAGCACGTAAGTTAAAACCTCGCCTTGTATTCCTGGAAAACTTGTGAGTTTGATATTGACGTTTTAGTCAATTCGGCAACCCATTCGCGAAACAGCGTAATATTTTGAGTCCTGGCTCCGGCTGCAAGAAGTTCGATTGTAAGGCAGGTGATGCAAGCTGCTATAGCACTCCTAGTATGAAGAAAGTGTATGGTTGCCCGAGCCCCGTTACCGTTACTGCCACCATCTGCGCCAAGTAAAGAACGGGCCTCGTTTATAGCCAGAAGCTTCTGCAGGGTACACGATTGGTATGGAAGCTGAGAGAACAGGTTATCGACGGAGGCATAATGATTGTCATAAGAAGCATCGTGGATACGTACAGAGGTGGTAGGTAGTACGTGTGTAAGCAGATGGATGTACTTCACCTGGGTACTTTTATAGTTTCTAGACTTTATAGCCATACAGAATGGCAGGCTTGAAATGCTAAAGGAACTTTGTAACAAGTTGTGTCGTGACTTTACTTGTATCCCGAGTTGTTGGGAACAAGACTTTTTTTACTACTATTTCTGTCACTAAATATATTCTCGCCAAGACTTCAACTCAACACACCAGCAGCTCGACGCTATAGCATTTGGTGGTGCGAGGCCGACTCTGTTGACTGAATTTAGCTTGCTAATAAGGCTGTCCACTTTTTGATCGGGCTCTTCAAACAAGTAGGAAGCATGGCTATGACTATAAGTCTGCGAGACACGGGCCATGATTGCGTCGGTATATCAGACCACCTAGTCTACGTTGCTGATATGCATGCTACGTAGACATTTCCAGAGTAGACATGACCGTGACCATGTCTGGCTCAAGAACCATGGACATCCCACGACTCAGTAGGGCATGTTCGTGGCCATTGTCTGTACACGTTGTTTCGATGCAACTACAAGACCTAGGTCTAAGCTGCAAAACACATATCAGATCCTACCAAGACATATGTGTTTGGATAGAGAAGAGGTCTTTAATAGAAATGGTGGACTGTAAGAGTCACGGACGGTAGGACTTGCTAGCCAGATTGTAAGGAAGTGATTATGCTTTCATGTTGTTTTCTTGAACTTGGTCCCAAGCCCTGCAACTAAAAGAGATCTTCAGTCTTGATGATCTGTTGATTACTGAAACTAGATGAAAAGGCTTTCTAAGCGATGCTACATTCATGCAATGTTGTGACGAACACGTGGCTTGCATTTAATACTCGGCGTCACTCCTTACTCAACTTGTCACCCACTACTGCGTTTGGCAAGTATTGGCGCTCCCATAGCTATTTTATTGCTATTTTGAATCACTCAAAGTCATGACCCGAACCCATCAAGCCCGCAAGTTCAACTCTTGTGTGGGGACGTACAACCAGCATCTGAAGTTGAAACCATTACTCCAACGCTATTGTTGACAAAGATACTTGTCAGGAAGAAGAGGTTGAACTTGGTCACCTTTCTGGCCATAGCCACTCCGTTAACATGGGATTACCTCCCTCTCAACGCTCCACAACTGCACTATTCCAGCCTCAGCTCATTTGTTTTGCTTTATAGGCTGAGATCACCCCAGACTCTTCATTTCACACCTTGACTATCATTAACTAAAGTGAGTTAAGAGATGATCTTGGTTCAAGCTGATAAGTGAGAGCAAGGAATATGTGTTCATCGTCGAGCCCAAAAACAGGCACAACATAGAACAAGAGGACCATGCGAATACCCTTCAGCTTGACCAAGCACGAGAGAGGCACATCATCCCTCAGACAGGTTACTTAGAGCCAATGCTGGTTTGATAATAGTAAACCCGCCATAGTCGGCAAGGATCAACTCACTCTAGCCAAAAGGCGCTTCTACCGTAACGAAATTCCATGCACGCATGCCGCCTCAACTGCGCACAAAGTGCTCGTAACAAAGGGCAAAAAGAACAACATACAACAGCAGGTATTCGCTGGTCGTCACCGACCCAACTACTAATCCGCCCCTTATTAGCTTATCTGTAGGAGAGCAGACGGGATCCTGAGTTTTCTAATAGGTATGGTCGGATGTGATGAACGATGACGCTGTCAGGGGCTATAGCCTACATTTGGTGGCCTTTTTGAAAATGATGGTATTGCAAGGTGGTTTTCAAAACCTCGACTACATCTAGCGTCGGTCGTCTTCTGCGATCCACGCATTCTGGAACCCCCTAAAGTGTTTCTGCTGCCCAGCCTTCGCGATAGACTCGATTTCCTCCCGTGTTAGCTTGAAGCCCGGTACCTTGGCCATATAGCCATGCAGTCTCTGCTCTCTCGAGCTTGTTGTGATTGCCACGATATCCTGATCGATGCACCAACGCAGCGCGATGTCCCCCTCAGTGACACCGTACTTCTTGGATAGTTCTGCATACAGCACATCTACAGGTCCTGGCCTTGCGCGTGTGATGGCTGTCAATGGTGCATAGGCAGAGAGGGCTATGTTCTTACTGCGGTGAAACGCAACCAGACTGCCATGCTGTAGATATGGGTGATACTCAATCTGGTTGATAGCTGGCGGGATCTTGGCTGTGGCGAGGATGGTCTCGATGTGCTCCTGTATGAAGTTGGACACGCCAATCGATCTGGCCTTTCCAGACTCTTTGATAGTTTCTAGGGATGCCCAGACTTGCTGTAAATCATCAGGGGTCTCCGCGAAGAAAGGTGCATGGACAAGGTAAAGGTCCACATAATCCAGACCGAGCCTTTCAAGCGAGTTATTGAATGCGGTCTGTACGTTCTGCTTCTTGGTGCCGTTGAGCTTGGTGACAATATACAGCTTCTCCCGCGGCACGCCAGATTTCCGTATGGCTGCGCCGAGCTCCTCTTCGTTCCCATAAACTAAGCAAATGTGAGAAGTGCTACAGATGTGTGAGGGTGTGGCGATACAGACCTTCAGCTCCGTCAAGATGATGGAAACCACACTTTATAGCTGTATACGCATGATTAAACACGTTTTCGTCATATCCGGCCCTTTCTCCCTTTTTGTAGTTTGCAGTGCCAAGACCATATGCTATCTGTTCCAAGTTGAGTACAAATCCAACGGCGGCTACGGGGTCTACCACTGACCATTGGGATCTTGTTTCCGTCATTCAGCTTCAGACTGGGTATAGATTCCCAGGTAGTTGGAGAGGTTTCAATGGACTCCATCGTGAAATCGTCGACACTGGGCTGCTCATGTAAGATTGTCCCGCTCTATGCTGGGAGGTGGTGGGATATAGGAAATTGCTGACAAGTGGAAAACGGGGGATCAAAAACTCCCCTTGCTTCTATTGAGCCTGGAGGTGCAATCCATGTCTCATGTCTCATGTCTCACCTCTCATCTCTGAGTTATCACTATCACCCCCCTCCCCGCTAATGGAAGGTAGTTTCAGGTGCGGGTCTACCTCTGTCAAGCTCGCGCGTCAACATCAGGACTGAGGAGTGATAACCGAGGACGCATAGTACAAAGGGCCGAAAGGCCAAGAGGCATCTTGTCTGACACTGCATGCTGCATATCCATGAAGCCGGTTGTTTGAGTCATATTATGTCATGTAAATGCTCGTGTAGGATACTGTGGTGTGGGCCATTTCAGTATCTTACGTGTCACAAAAGAAGTCTCATCAGCAGCCAAAAGAAGGCTTCTGAATTTCCTCTCCAACTCTCTTCAGTTTCCTGGACTATCTACATTTGGCCAGCTACTGCCTTTATATATAGTACTCCCCGCTCAACTCCCTCAGAGTCCTTCCATTGCCCATGAAGCGAAATCTGTTGACTGAGCGGTATTCAATGTCAAAATCCTCAGTCCTGAAGCTTTCGAGAATTTCTGGCACAAGCAGGTTGTCATCAGTAAACGTACAGACTCCATGTTGCACAGGAAGAAGCTCATGCTACCGTACCTCTAAAATGATGTCGGCTTCCACCGTACACGGCGGTGACATGTCCGTCTTTCTTGCGATTCTTGTACCAACTTGGGCATGATCCGGACCACACCATGCGCCTCAGGAGTTGTTGCAGATACATGTTGTAGTCATCCACTGCTTGTTGTTTCACACAGACTGATCTAATGCAACGTCAGCGGATCAGATCATGATACAGACAAGCAGAAGCCAAGGCTGTACTTGATGTCTTCGGTTGCCATCTTCCGACACCACTTTAAAATCCATTTAGCCACACAAAAGATGCTGTCGAGAAGTGATCCATGGCCAACTGCCGACTGTCAGTGGTGCCGACGTTGCATCAGCCAAGTTTACTTGCCAGGACTATTTGGCCCGATGAAGATGAAATAGTTGGGCATATTCGCTGCCGCAATCCCAAAATATGCCTCCGGCGAATCCTCCCACATATCCTGAAGCCGGTGTCCGTTCCGCCCTTGCAAAGTCCATGATGGGCGGAAGCTGGCATCAAACCCAGTCGCACACACGATTATGTCAAAGTCAGTATGCCCCTGCGTGGTTTCGATTCCAAACTCTGTAATCTTGACGATCGGATCGAAAGTGACGCATGCATTTCCCTGGCGTAGAGCTTCGAGGTAGCCGTCGCCCGTTGTTGGGCGTCGACATCCGTACTCGTACTTGGGGATCAGCTTGTCGCAGAGGTCTTGGTCGTCGCCGAGGCGTTCTCGCATACGGTGGTAGGCTTTTTCGAGAGCGGCCTTTTGCGCGTCTGTGTCCTTGAAGAAGACGCTCCAGAAGTTGTCCTGGCTGTATGCGAGTTAACAAGACTGAGATGCATGTACCAAGTGCAGCCACTGGCCTGTTCTCAATCTCCTTGCGAAACCTCCAGAGCGAGGCGGGGTTGTCGCGGAATTCCTTCTTCTCCTCTTCAGTAAAGGTGAAATTGGTTCCGTCTTTTGTGAGCTCAGACGCGTAGTTGGCAAATATCCAGGTAGGCGTGCGGACGTAGGTGGTCAGATGAGCGGCCGTCTTCTGAAGATGTGGGAGAACTTGAACACCGGACGAGCCGTTGCCGATAACAGCGACCCTTTTGCCTGCCACATTGATAGAAGGGTTCCTGGGTAACTTGCTGTCAGAGGAGCGATGCACAAGGACTTGAAAGTATGGAAAACGACACACCAATCCGCAGTGTGAACCATCTCTCCTTTGAAGTCATCAAGACCGGGAATATCAGGCCAATGCCAGTTACTAAAGATATCAGTTCTGGAATATTGAAAGATGCCGTGGTGTATGTACTTTAAGAATCCTGACCCGTCGATCAGTATATCACATTCGTCCCTCTTTTCCTCGCTGTCATGCCAAATCTTGACACTCCATTTACCCAACAGCTCATCCCAAGTCGCCTGGGTCACTTTGGATTGGAACTGGACATGTTCAGCCAAGCCATACTTATCCGCTGTTCTCTTGATATACGCCCAAATCTCAGGTCCCGAAGCATAGAATGCGGACCAATCTGGGTTGGGTTCAAACGGGAAAGTGTAGATGTGCGCAGGAACATCGCACTGGGTCTCGAATGTCAGTTGACTATGTCTGTTGAATCCTTTCTTCTCTTGAGATGACGCACTGCCACACCGGGATATCGATTCACCAGCCATGTTCCACCCACTTCTCTGTTCTTTTCATAGATGGTCAGATCGATGAAGCCTTGAAGAGATTTGTTGTATTTGGCTTCGTAAGCTAGCATGAGGCCAGAATACCCGGCCCCAACACAAACGATGCGTATCCTGCGAGGCTTGTAAGCAGGCTCATCCAGTAAAGGAACCCAGTTTCTCGCATGGCGCGAGCTCGTTTCAGCAGTAGCTTGAACATTCATGTCGAGGTGAATTCAACACAATGGATATTGAATGCCAGGCTCAGGTAACGAGACAGTCTAGGCCAAAAAAGAAATCAAGATATTAAATAGGGTGTACCCTCCTTGGAGAGCATCACACGAACCCTGTCCGTCCAATATTGCGCCAGATGTATTCGACACACGGTTCTGAGCGGGATACCTGTGTCCGTTCAACCGTGTAGCTGTCTGTCATAGTCCGTCACGGTCACACGGCAGAGGCGTTATGCAACGTTACAGAGGGACTGCATGAGGCACGCGAGTGCAACGCCAACGAGGAGTCGTCGTCAGTATTTGGCAGATACAGAGGTCGTGTTGCCCATCATCCCCGCGCACTCGGCCGGTGACAGCTTTCGGCCGGGCGTGGGGGTGAGGAGAATTGCGTCGGAGCATTGCCGGTGACCACTAGCGTCAGGTTCCGGCTCGAGCCGACTCTAGCTTGCTTGTCTTGAATCTTCCTGCTAAGAGCGGGAATCCGGGGGCCAGGAGATCGGGGGATCGGGGAATTCGGCTGTTGATCTTGGTGAGTTGCTAGTATCTCGGCTTACCACTATTGGTAAGGTTGGTATGCATGAACTCGTATCAGTCTATTATAATTTCTGTAAGAAACGACAAGGGATCATATCATGAATATAGAAATACAACATCATTGGGATTCGTAATCATAGTTCTCGTCTGCTGCGGGCTGACGCATTCACGTTGACTGAGGCAGGTCTGTGCCTGTACTCGAGAACTACACCGGACTATAAGTTAACCAGTCATAGTCGGTAAACGATTGTTAACCGACTTCAGGGTTGATTTACGTAGGGTTTTTTTTTTTTTTTTTTTTTGAAGACATAGGTAACATAGCAAAGTGAGCCCATGTTAATATCCAAGGTAATGCTTGTTGATTATTTCCCATGGTTGTGATTGTGACACGTTTGGATCCTTAGCAACGACCAAGATGAAACCTTTTGAAGAGCAAGCAAAGTATACTGAGATCACGATGACGACGACAACCATCACAAGACCCTCCATAATACCAGCAGGATAGCCGTTCAAGGCACGTCTACTGCATGGAGGCGGCGCGGAGACGGTAGTATCCACGAAGCCGTCAAGATGCGTTGTATGTGTAAGATTGTTAACATCTAGTAGACCAAAGTCAGTCTAAAGAATGACATATCTCAATAGATTAATAATGTTCAGGGCGGCATTCGACCCTCCATGATAGCAATGATGCAACTCAGGTGGCTCGGTAGAAAGCGTTGTGAGCAACATGATTGCTATCTTGGAGGGTCAGATGGCAATCACGTTGCTGGGGTGTTGACGGCACAACTCGAGATGGAGGAACAAGCCTTGTTTTCATCAATCGTTACGACTTGGGGGGGGGTCAGAAATGTGTATATAAAGAGGTCTATAAACCCAAGAGTTGATGCTAAAGAACAACAGAACAATTCCATTCGTATCCAACATCACTCAATTATCATTTGCGCCGCAAAAGGTGTGATCTTTTAACTATATAACTAAATCAAGCCCTTGAACCCCAGTGAGTGAGACTTACCACTGTCACTTACCACGAGTCCCTTTGTTTCTAAACCAGTTTACAGAAGCACCAAGCAACCAAAATGCAGCCTCGTCTCGAACGTCTCCAGCCCATGCTCGGCAACCCTCTCTTCGAGAGCATCCTCTGGGGCCACGAGTATGACCTTTCCAAGCTGAACAGCGATCTCCGCCATAGGATCGAGTCCGGGCAGTTCAAGCGGCTTGTCTTCTACGGCATGGGGTGCTCTTCTGTCGTCTCCGATATCGTCAAGGGCTTCTTCCTCAACGAGAAGATCCCCATCCATGTCCAAGTCATCAACGACTATGACCTGGACTGGTTCGTAGACCGGGCCGTTATGAAAGACGACTCGACGCTGGCTATTATCGTGTGCTACAGCGGCTGGTCTGTCGAGCCGTACCTCTTCTTCGACACCATGCGGGAAATGACAGGAAATAAGAACTTGATCGTGCTCTCCGGCGGCGGCAAAATCGCCCACTTGTGCGAGGAACACAACACTTCTCTCATCCTGTACAAGCTCCGCCACGCCGATCGCGAGTACCCGCTCTACCACGTCCAGCAATTCTTTTCCATCTTCCTCGACCTATTCCACAAGCTCAAAATCACGCCCTCGTCGTACCACGCCGAGCTGCAGGATTCGGTCAACTTTCTGAAATCCGAGTTCCACGAGGGGACGCTCAAGAAAGCCCAGGATATCGCAGAGAGGTTGAGGGGCAGCCGGATCGCGTTGCTGAGCACCGCAGATTGGTACGTCACGCTGCTGAAGCAGACGACCATGTTCTTCAACGAGATCGCCATGGTTCCGACGCACAGGAACCTCTTGCACGAATTCTCCCATACCGAGGTTGCGGCCTACTCGAACCCCGCAGAGAAGCAGGCCATCATCACCTTCTTGGACTCCAACGCGGATGACTACACCAAGGACAAAGTCAAGACGCTTGAGGGCCTATTCGGTGGCAAGGACGTCCCCCAGAACGCCAACATCGAGTTCATCAACATCAACCTCGACCAGGGCAGCTTCTTCAGGAAGTTCTACTTCGGGCACTTCTTCACCGTCTATGTGGCATACTACCTGGGCATTCACTCGGACGTGGAGGGGCGAGACTTGATCTCCATCGCGGCCAAGAACCCCTGGTGGAGCCAGCGCAACATCGAGCTGCACCCAAAGTGCGTCGATATCCCCTCGGAGCTCAAGGGGTAGAAGGAGAAGGTGAGCGCGGTGGGTGCAGGGAACAAAGGGGGATGGTTACGGGTACAGTCATTTCCTCTCTCTCATGGTTATGGGAATGGGATGGTCAGTTTCTCTCTCTTTCAACAAGGGAGAAGGCTGTTCTAGCTGTTTCATGTCTCCAACCAGCAACTGTCAGGTGCCGTATGCACTGCTTGCTGGCACAAGTCATTCTCTTTGTGATTTCGGCAGATTGATCTTGAACTTGAATCAGAAGTATATATATATATATGCATATATTAACCATGCATGGTCATGGGATCTGTCCCCTATTGTGAAAAGGCGGATCAAGCCCTTCCCTCACATGATGCGCTTCTGTAGTATCGCTTTGAGATGCAAGTACATATCCATCAGCCACGCCGCAAACACGAATACAGTCATGACTGTTGCGACCCAATCTATAGCGTTAGATTCCAGCTCCTCGCCGATGTACCCCGTGGCAATCGTAAACCCGACATTGGGGAAGACAATTGCCCACCAGGGAAGCGTAAAACTCATCTGCGGTCCAGACTTATCCCCGCCGAGTTTGGAAACCAAGATGGGCACATGCGCGACCACTGCAATGGCAAAGAGCCAAAAGGTAAACAGCCAAAGGAATATGCCTATCCACAGTGCCATGATGCTGAGCGTCTCGGCGGCAGCGGGATGCCTTGCAAAGTATCCGTGGCCATCGGGGATCGCCTTGGCGCATCCGATAAGGGCTATGATGGTGTAGCCTGCAGAACCCACGGATATGAAGAGGCCCGGTCTCAGACTCGCCGGACCGAGACCGTTGACAAGGAGGTTGCCCACGAAGTGAGGGAGAAAGAGAAGACACAGAATCCACCCAAGACCCTCGAAAGCAACGCCAGCAACGAGGACAGCCATTCGCTGCGAGGGAGGCTGGTCGGCTGCAATCACCGACGCGACGGTGCCGGTGAGCATTGCATTGTAGATCATCAGAAACATGGGAGAGCTCATGCTGCCGGGTGAGAAGGGGGCGAGTGAGAACATGACGACGAAGATGACGATGCTGTAGGTCAGGGTGATAGCACCGTAGATCCAGAAAAGAACCCGAACAGCATCGACCAGCCAGGGACCGGCGTGGGGAACACCAAAGCTTTGTATGCCCATGATGATGGTCGCCATCGAGAGCCATAGGGAGCCTGTGAAGTAGGCTTCGGGGGGTTTTGTAACGGATTGCCGCAAGCTCGAAGGTCTCCGGACGAACCGCCAGGTCATGGCCGCCGTGAAGAGGATGAACAGAACCAGATTGAGCATAAAGACCACGACTCCAATAGTCTGCAAGCCACGAAACTGATGGGGGCTCTGGGATAGCATAAGGGCCACGCCGCCGGTCGACTGAGTGCAGGTGAAATTGCCCCATGTGAAGCCATCGACCAGCGAGGCCTCCCCGGCAGCGCTCTTGTTTTTGGGCTCTGCATTACCAGGCTGGACGGTGTTTTTGGGCAAGACTTGATGCAGCTCCCTTTGTGGCATAGCGAGTCCGTAGCAGACAAGAACGGGAATGAGAAGAAATGGTTGGGACCAAGGTTGTTTTATCCCCGCAGTTCGGTCTTATGTAGCCCATAAACTCCCTTACATAATTATCGATTACATAAGGCCCTACACCTGGTAGACACTGTTGGTTATGGGGCACGGTTGCAAGAGTGCATTCCCTTTATCCTGGATCATGATGCTCAAGGTTGAATGAATAACGCCGCGGTCAAATCTTGTCAAGACGTAATCTGGAAATGTCAGAGATTTATATGTCTTGCCCACATGGACTATCTGGTTCCCGAGTGCATACTACCTTGGAGGAAGTTGGTCACAGACAACCCAGACAACCAAAAGTACGACATGTTCCAGAAGAAACTGCTTGCAATAAGAAACGGCACGACAACAGAGCGCTCCTTGATTACTAGATAGTAATAGGAGACTCGAGGGAATAACGTCATGGCAAACTGCCGAGTAGAGTGGTTTACTGTAGTCAGACCAGGCATAACATAGCAGCTACATCAAACAGGATGCAGTGCTTTGCTTGTTCGCCATCGTTCGAAAGGCTTGCGAGATAGGTACAGTGCCCTAAAAGGCTCTGGTAAAACTGACGCGGCTGTGGCTTGATGGCTTGTAGATAATGTCAGGGCGCCTCTTTACTACCGGCACGCTAAGTCTTGGTGAGATGGGCCGCAGCAAAGATATCTCTGGTCTCCCAAAACCCGCTGGGAATATCGTCAAAGTTCTCCCGCAGCCGACAAACGCCCTCCTGGTGCTGCCCATGTTCCGCCTTGCAGTCGCTGGTGTCTTGCAGCGCGATATTGATCTGACTCTTCTCCCCTCTTCAAAGGTCTTGACGACTACCTTGGTCGACCCGGCCAAGTCCATATCAAACGGAGCAGAAACAGAGATACTGTCGGAACTGATGGTGGTTACGTCGTGTTGTTGTTGTGGCGAACGCAGAAGTTGGTTGGTTAGACAACCAAGACTATGGGTGATGAGTCTGAGCCGGAAGTATGATTACTAATCACGCCGATGACAAGTGGCCACCTATAAATATATCAATCATTCAAAACACAAATGTCCAAGCACGAATAGATATGGGTTGCTTAGGTTTCTTGATAGTGGCCGTAGAAATTTGCATCATCTGTACAGCTTCAGTTCCGCAGTTGTGTGTTGATGGTAACTGTATCTTGTTCTGTCCCTCTTCGGTCAGTCTCATCTTTGTTATTGCTTTGGAGCTTTGTTTGGCAGACACTAGGCTTATCTCCTGTAATGTAGGCAAATCAAGTACATACGATCATACCTATCAGAAAACTCGGGATCCCGTCTGCTCTCCCATAGATAAACTGATAAGGGGCAGATTAGTAGTTGGGTCGGTGACGACCAGCGAATCCCTGCTGTTGTATGTGTTTTGTCTGCTGTTGCAATCTTCTTTTTGCATCATGTAAATGATTGAGGCTGGATTGAGAAGTAGATGCCCTGGCATTTTGCTACCACGTCCCGCCTATAATCATCTCTATTAGTGACAAGGCAGCAGACTGGCTTGAGATGAGAAAACTTTTATCTCGTCCTCGCATGTCTCGGCCTAGCTGACTTGTGTGCCATCGAGCGTTCCACACATAACCAACACATCCTTTCAGAGGCCGCCAACTACTCCAAGGTGTCAGTATTATTCGTGACAAAACTGAACGTCCCTTGCTTCTTTTCTCTCGTGCTCTCTGTATCGTTGGGAGGTGGCGGGATCTACATCAATCAAGTGGCATGTGAAATGTTTTGAGGTGACGCGGCTATCACTTGAACACGGCGTAGATGACTCGATAACCTATCATTACGCTCACCCATGCGCTGTGCTAGAATATTCCCTGATGCTACACCCAGCTTCTGATCAAGGTCCTGGCTGTGGGAGCTTGTCATCTGAGTCGATGTCCATGTTGACAGGCGCCGTTTCCCAGCTTCCGTTCCATCCAGGAGACGTACAAGAGCTTCAAGCTATTCAACCGGCGGTTCATGAGAAAACCCCCAGCGATAACACGCCGAACCCATTCTTCATAGATGCCGATGTAAGCCTCCCCAACCACATCTGGCCGCGACGAAACCCTGCCGCCCCGGCCAGTTCTGAGCCACTGGACCCCTGGATTATAGGGTACAGGGACGTGATCTTGACGGTGTTGAAATGGCTGGTGTGGCGAGCAAAAGACTGTAACTGACAAAACAACGCGACACGACGCGACGCGCGCAAACTCACGCGTCAAGGTAGTCTCTCTATTCTCCATTCTAGCTGTGCTAACAAAGGTACCTGACTTGTTCGTCCACAGTATGTGATGGACCCCTGTCCAAAGGTAGATCTGCTACGCTTCTCCTGCTGGCTTCTCCCCCCAAGCATTGACGAATGACGGGATCGATAGCGTCCCTGATACAGTATCTTTTCAAATGAGTCACTCTGCGCAGGGGTTCGTGTTTCTGATTGGGGCTCACTGCTACTCTGGCAATTCATGTGCTCCATAGACAGCTCACCGTGCATCAAAGGCATTAGGTAGCGCATAACTACAGTACCAATGGTCCCTTTTCACTGTGAACAAAAGGACTAGAGCATTTCCCAGGCATTTCTTTATCCTCTCTGTCGTCTACGCATTCCTCCTGTGGTCTATGTCTATGGCGTTGACGGGCAGATGTCACCCACGTTTTATATCCCGCAAGCCAAAATTTTGTAATGAGTAATCCGAGCCTCCATGACAGCTAAAACTCTGCAAATTCCTGATTCCATCAGAATGTTCAAGCAATGAGCGCCCTCTACCGACCCTCGACAAAGGCCACCGCCCAGGCCGCCATGGCCAAGCTATCTCCCGCCCAGCGCGCAGCTCGAGAGGAGAGCGATCTCGGCATCTTGCGCGCCAGCATCGAGCGAACTCTCTGGTGCCTGGACCCGGACTGCAAGTTGGCCGCTCACCTCCGCGAGACAATGTCCGAGATCCGCCGCCATTCTCTGGCTGCTCTTCTCTCGGAGAAGGCGTACAGGCCTTGCCTCGAATCACCACCCCGCTCACCCCAGGCTTCGCTGGATATCGAGAATGACAGCGTAGTATCCGACGACGTTTTTGAGCGTGCATCTCAGCTGGGTCGCAGCAGCATCAGGAAGGGCTTGGGTCGTGTGGCTTCCGAGCGTAGCTCTCGCCTCCGTCGGGGCCAACCTCTGCAACCCGAGAACGGCTCTAACCTTGGTTGCGACAAGATTATCCCCAGCGTCGAGACGAGTTCTGCACGTACCCCGGTCAGGCCAGGCTCGGCCATCATGCTCGCCGTCGACGATACGCCTGAGAAGGGGCAGAGTGCAACCGCAGAGGCCACGAGCGAGATCAATGCTTCCGCTGAGGAGCATCAGCCACCGACAAAGAAGCGGACTGCTGACGACGGTAATGATGCCTCACCTGTCGCCAAGCGGGTCAGGACTTGGCTCGGTCAGCTCACGGGCGGTTATATGGAGTGAAGAGGACGTGTTGGGGTCGGCCAGGTTAGCAAGACACGGGTGCTGTTCTCACGACTGTTCGCCTTCTCGATATGAGCCTTGTGGGTGGCAGGGGTACACCACCGATGACGGACATGTCAGCATCTTTCTCTTGGAGATCTTGGGAGACTTGAGGGCAAGACATGGGATTATCAACAAGAGGCGCTGGGAATCACTGTGGAGGAGTATTGTATTGAGCATGGCTTGCTCTGGGGGACCAGCTTACTTGGCATACTCCCTCTGATCATGAGCCTGCGTAACGGATGCCTTTATCTGATAGAAGAGTGTGTAGACGGACCGCAAGGTGCTCAGCTGTCAACCGCAATGTACCAGGGGTGTTGAACAACGAGTGACGATACAAAACTTGAGGTCCTAGACTGTGATGGACATCTGTCCCACTCTTTCGCCTTTGCTAATAGACTAAGCTAGAATATTGTATGATGTATCTGCCTACCTACCAGTCTACCATGGCTTGTCCTCCTGTCGGGCGAGATAACGCTCACGCGAGTGCTTTTCCAACAGGGCATTGATAAGGGCAATCCCACTGCGAGTGTGCTCGTGGTCGTAGTAATGAAGGCCTTGGCCACATCCGCCGCCTTTCTATTGATGTTGAGTCCTTCACTGCTCTTCAACCCCGAGAGAATCCTCTTGTATGCCTTTTCTGAGATAGTGGCGCCGTAGAATCCGTACAGAATGCGCACATCCACAGGCTCAAGATACTTTCTCCATTGAGCAATGTTTCCAACCATCAGAATCGGGGTCGCAGTAGTTGGGATTCTTCATGTCCAGCCACACAAAGTTGATAGTTTACAAGTCGACAGATCAGGCTCGTAGAGTCGAAGCGTCGCGTTGTGCTAGAGTATCTTGGACTTGTTCTTTGGTCAACTCCACATCATTGAAGCGTGATCGTGGGTCAGTGCTTATTGAAGGAGTTCATGCGGTCTAATATAATACGGGTGGGTATTCAAGGCTGAGATTCCATTGCTATCACACTACCACGGCGTCCGTGAATCATTTACATCTGGTGATCTTGATAGAGGAGATGGCCTACACGTCAGCCTCGTCGATGTCGACTGACTAGGATTTATCATGCAGTTGCTTACCTTGGAAGAAGAGGGAGGTTGTGGCTCTGCCACCAAGACCTGGCACAACCGTCACGAGAAGCCAACGTCAACCAAGGTAGTGGTTCCAGTTGTCTGGACTAGCGTTCAACTTTTGTTGTATATATATATATATATCAAGTCAACAACCCACTAAAAGTTATGAAACCGGACCTTCTGTCTAGATCTAGTGGTAGTCTAATATATAGTTTTTCAGACATAACTACTTCTGTTTATGGCTTCATCTTACACTCAACAAGGGCCTCGTTTACGCAAAGCCATGTACATCACACAGCCACCAAGCTTGAATTACGGCTTGATTATCAGGCCCCCCATCCAGTATAAATGGCACCCCAAATATACCACCACCAAAATACCTAAAGTCAATTTTTTAGCCATTATAATTATAGTATATAATTACTATATTTTAGCAGTCTTACTATATCTTATAGTAGGTAAGGTTGCTAAATTTATAATACCTTAGCTATTAAATTTAAAACTAAAAATAAAATAATAAATATAAAATATATATAAAATCTTATAAAATAGTAGAAATTTTATAAATATTTATAGTATTTTTATTAGAATTTTAATTAATTTATTTAATAAAAATATA